>JZKD02S1773860.1:588401-600687 GCA_000966675.3 Picea glauca
AATAGAACTAGTCAGTTTACTCCCAATGAACTAGTGTTAAAGTCTAAAATAGAACTAGTCAGTTAACTCCCACTGAACTAGTGTTACTCCCACTGAACTAGTGTGCCGAAAATAGAAATTTCTCCAACAATAATCAATACATTTTTTTTTTTTGGAAATGATTTATGAATTTTGTACAACTCATATTGATCAAGAAGATGACAAAGATATTGAAAACATTAATCAAATTTTTCATTCAAATCCTAAAATGTAAAATATGATTGTTAACCATAAAATGATGGTATTTAGAAATAATCAAATACTAAAGGGATTAGTTCCTCTAGAGAAATTGTTTGATAAATATGACATTGCTACCAAACCTACTATTCATCCTCAGATTCAAGAAGTAGAAGACTGTAACATTAGTATTTAACAAGAACCAAAGAATATCAAGATCTCAAAGATTCTACCTGTTGATCAGAAAACCAACTATGTTGATTTATTTAAATAATTTATTGAAGTTTTTTCATGGACATATGAAGATATAAATACTTGTGACACCAACATAATTTAACATAGAATTCCACTTATTCTAGTGTCTGCACCATTCAGGAAGAAATTAAGACAGGTAAATCCTATTCTTTTCCCAGTAATTGAAAAGGAACTAAAGAAATTGTTAGATGCAAAAATTATAGTCCATCTTAGATATTCTTCCTAAGTTGCAAATTTAGTACCTGTTAGAAAGAAAAATGGTGAAATTAGACTCCGTGTTTATTTTAGAAATATTAATAAATCTTCATTGAAGTACAATTACCCTCATATGAAAATGGACTATATTTTACAAAGGGTTGTGGGACCTAACCGAATTTCTATAATTGATGGTTTCTAGGCTATAATCAGATTGTTGTGCATTAAAAAGATACAGAGTTGTCTACATTTACCACACCTTAGGGAACCTTTATATATGAAAAAGTTCCCTTTGGTTTAATGAATGCAGGAGCAACGTTTTAGAGGGTGATCGACATAGTATTTGTTGGAGAGAAAGATAAATTTATTTGTATTTATTTATATGATCTAATTATATTCTCCAAATCATATGATGAGAACTTAAAACATCTTAGGAAAACTTTTATTAAATGAAAAAAGTATGGTTTATCACTTAATCCTAAGAAATCACACTTTGCTATGGAGGAAGGAAAATTATCTTGACAAATTGTTTCAAAGGAAGGATTGAAAATTGACCCTCAACATGTTGAAAAAATTAAATTTATCATCTTTCTAAGAAACAAGAAATAGATTCAAACATTTCTTGGAAAAATCAACTTTTTGAGAAGGTTCATTCCCATTTTTTCTATAGTTGTAAAAGATTTGACAGACATGCTGAAAACAAATAGTGAGGTTAAATCGTATTAAAGGGAAAGATATTCATTTGATAAAATCAAAAAATGCTTGGGAGAAGCGCCATTGCTGATAAGTCAAAATTACTTAATGGATTTTATAATTTTTTCCTTTGCATTTTATAACACTATTGTTCTAGCCCCTTTACAAAGGAACAAGGAAAATCATGAACAACCAATTGCATTTTTTAGTAAGAGTTTAAGATATTCAGAACTTAAATATAAATTCTTGGGAAGAATGCATATGCATTAGTAAAGGCTTTGAAATATTTTAGAGCTTTTCTTTTACACTCCAAAATAATTGCATATGTGCCTAGTAGTATTGTCAACGAAATTCCAAATCAATCAGATAGTGATGGGAGAAGGGGAAAATGGATAAAGAAAAATTCACGTTACCTTGAAATAAAGCCAACAAAATTAATTAAAGGTCGGGGTTTAGCAAAACTTCTAGCATAATCAAATTGTAAGGATCTTAGAATAAATTAGTTTTCTGAAATAATATAACACCCTTCAGAAAGATTAGAGGAAGCAGACTTGCAAAAACCTTTAATAAAGGTACATGAGAATTTTTCTATATATTCTTGGTACAAAGAAATGGTTTTATATTTACAAAATATTGAATGTCCACTCGATTTAAGTCAAGAAAAATCTAGATCTCTTAAACTACAAGCAATCAAGTATTGCATAATAGATGAAAAAAATTATTGGAAAGATCCTTTGGGCATTTTATTGAACTATATTGTTGAAGAAAAAATTCAAGGAATTATAGATGAATTTAATAAAATAACATGTGGAGGACACCATGCTTGAAGAGATACACCATAAAAAATGTTGAGAGATGGTTATTATTGGCAAAACCTATTTTCATAGGTAAATAAAAAGGAAAAATCTTGTAGAGAATGTCAGGTTTTTGTAGGTAAACAAAAGCTTCCTTCATTACGATTAGTGTAAAAAAATGATAAAGCTCATTTTCAAAAATGGGGTTTAAAATTCATAGGTGAGATTCATCCTGCATCTAGTGCACAATATCAGTGCATTCTAACTCCAATAGACTATTTTTTCAAATGGGTGGAAGCAATTCCTATTAAATTTGGTATTGATGTTGTTGTGATCATATTTCTTGAAGAAAGTATTCTCGCTAGGTTTGGATGTCCCAAGAAAATCACAACAGACAATGCTCAAGCTTTTAAATCCCTTGCAATGATAGAGTTTTTTTTAAATATAACATTATTCTTGGACATTCTACTGCCTACTATCCTCAAGGTAATGAATTAGCAGAGTCATCAAATAATATTTTAATAATGGTTATTAAGAAATTTTTGACTGATAATAAAAATTATTGGCATTGTCACTTCAAGTTTTCACTCTGGGATTGTAGAATTAGTACTAAAACATCAACAAGTATCTCCCCTTTTCAATTAATCTATAGTATTGATGTTGCATTCCTTATTAATCTGTCTTTTCCTGTGATGTAATTGTTGCAAGATAGTGAAGAAGAACCAAATAATGTTACTAGAAGATTGAACGAGCTAATTGAAGTATAAAAAACCATAAAACATGTTAATGCGAGATTTCAATAATATCAAGATAAGATGAAATCCATTTTTTATAAGAGAGCAAAACACATAAATTTTCTTTCTATTGACTTGGTGCTAAGATGGCATAGCAAGAGAGAAGATCATGGAAAACATGGAAAGCTTGATAATTTGTTGATTGGACCTTATAAAATTGTTGTAGTAAAAGGAAACGACTTATTTTTCCTTCATAATCTGGAAGGAGATTTGTTGGAATTACTTGTGAATGGGAGGTTCTTGAAATATTTCATTTAGTTTTAAAGCTTTAAAATTTGCATTCATTGTCTATAACTGGATTTGATTGAATTTGTTTTTTACTTTTTATAAATAGTCAAAAATACTTCTAGAAAATACTTTTGAAATAAGATTTGTATCTGAAGTATAAATCATAGAGACTCATCATGATCCAAACATAAAATAGAATTCTCTTTCTTGGAATACTTGCTTTTCAACATAGTTGATTTCTTATTTTTATTAAACTTAGCATATAGGTTTGCTTAGTTAATAATCATTCTCTTTTAAATGAATAAATCCTTATGTTCTCAAACTTTGTAAATCTTAATAGAAAATATTGCTCTAACTATTAATGAAGATTTTGACATGTTACTTTTTAACTAGAAAGGAGAATAATCTACTTATTTCCTCATGAATCTAGAAAATGTATGTTTTGGGAAATTCTCTCCTAAGTAGAGTATTTAGTGGAAAACTTATAAATGATATTTTTTCTCGAAGAATTCTATTTATTATCAAAATAATCAAGTATTGAAATGGTAGATTTTGGAAGGATAGGTTTATACAAAGGAAATGAAAATCTTTATGACTATACTTTATCACTTAAGTATTTTTAACGGATCCTTGATAAGAAAACATCATCCCTTGGTGTGTGAAAAATATTGATTCCCCCCATCTCATGGAAAGTATCAAACAAATTAAAATAGATGATGAAAGGAAATTGGATTGGGAAATGAAGGTGTCTTCACTGAGGCTATGGACGCTCATCGACAATGAAGCAAGGCCTATGATGTCAGGGTGACTAAAACATAGGATATGAATGCTTTTTGGCAGTGTAGAAACACCATGAGGATGAGAAAGATTAACAATGAGTATATTTATATTATTACTCAATCAAATCAATTTCGTAAAAAATAACTCAGTTTTGACCTTAATTAAGCCATAATATAAAATATTTATTTTTAAACCCTAAAATGCCTTGAGTTCTTAAACATTACTTATATATTTGACTCTTGAGACAAAAATTCATTATTGTATTACCTTTTAGACAGCTCCTGAGTAAAGTTGAATGGGTGAAAATATTTTTAAATATCATTTTCTTGTCGTATTCTCTACAAACATGTTAAATTCTAAAATTATTAGTCATCCAATCTCTTCAATTATATATTAATCATATAATTAAGAAGAAAATGTTTTATTAATTTGTCTAGGAGATAATTTGACATTTACTAGAAGGAGTGTTTTAGAATTAGTTTTCTTGTTTAGAATAATGACTCCATAACAAACAGTGAAGTCATCTTGTCTACAGTTATTTAGTTCCCCGCAAGGAGATACCATCCCCTATTTGAGCCTAATGTTGTAACATTATCTAAAATTTTAATAAAACATTAAAATTTTATGTTAATTAGTTCTAAGTAAGTATTAATTAGTTAATTAAAATGTTTTAAATTACATTTTCTTTAATATTATGTCTTTTATTAGAATCTCTTTTGTAAATAATAGCGAAATAAACTTTAATTTTAATTTATTTTATTAAAGTTTCCTATCAATTTAGTTTTAAAAAATTTTAGTTTAAAAATTTTGTTTAAAACTTGTATATTTCATATTTATATCTAATAAATGTTTATTTACTAATAAATTTTGGGTTACATGTAGGGTAATTGTGCATGATCAAATATCAAATTGATGGTCCAAAATGAATCGTGCTCCCCAACAAAAAATATTATGATGTTTAACAAACAAGGGACACCCTGCGGTGATATAAGGTTATTTTGGCTTGTGTGACATGTCAATCATATAAGCCACAATATCCCCTCCCTCAGTGGTTTCCAAAACCACGAATGAACCCCCTCATAAACAACTTTATGTAAGATATGACACATGGAACAACATAAAAGGTAATATATATATATATATATATATATATATATATATATAATAAAATAATTTTGTTTTGTATATTTCTATGACTGTCAAATCACCATAATTTTGTTTTGTATATTTCTATGACTGTCAAATCACCTGCCACAGATCATTGAATTATAATCTTCTACATGTCCAAAAAAATTAAAATAATAAAAAGTATAACACAAGAAAATGACCAAGCAAAAATAATGTAACAAGGGATTTTTCTAGCTAGCTTATCAATTGAGTCAGTCAGCCTTCCACGAACAGTGTCGGGTAATTTTTGTAGGTTGAAACTCATTGTTTTATTTGAAAACATTGAAGTCTTCTGAATCCAAATAAACCCTATCTATCAACAAGATGGATTTAGTTGATAGAGACTATGCAATTTATGATACTCTAGTTAATTTTGATTTATATGAGTTGCATATCTTATCCCTTGAATTCTCTAAGAATTTACAAGATTATTATCATGTTTGGGAATATAAGTTAGAAAAAACATTGTTCCTCAAACTTATAATTTCCCATAGTTTGTGTCTTGGTATGCATTAAATTATGTTCCTATCCTCGTGTGCATTAAATTGTGTTCCTTCTTTGAACTCGGTTTTATCAAAGAATGTGTCATTTGTGTTTAAAATAGATGCATAGTCAATCTGTGAGATGTTAAAGGTAATATCACCCTCATAAAGTCAACATTTAAGATAGGAAAGCTTAACTTATATGTACAACCAACTAAATGCTAAGGAGAAACAAACTCTATTACAAGCTAATTTGGATAAAGATGCAACTATCCCTTAAAACTATGACACCTAAGAGAGTAGCATGTTCCCTAAAATATCGAGACAAGTTATCAGCATGATTTGTTCCATTTTGGGTTATGATAATGATAAAGTGGTTGATGAGGTTGTTTAAGGGTTTATGTTAGCCATTTATCCCTATGCAATTAAGTCATTAACCAGATTTAAAATTTCCCAACATGTGGTTGAAACATTGCATTATCAACTGTTCATTAATTGGGTTGGTTTTCATTGATGTCAACCGTTGAAGAAAGTCCGGTAGCAAATTATGGTAGAACAAAGGTTTGGGTAATGGACCAAAGTTTGTTTGATGTATAATGTATGATTTTTGATATATTTGCAGGTAAGACTATTCTAGATGGATAGTACATGTCATTCCATTTCTAGTGGTATGTGGAATGCCACATAAATCCTCCCGGTTTCAGAGTTATGGCATTACGAAGTTGGAGTACCCTCATATGTTGGCTTGAAGCCCCAAAAGGTCAAAGAAGTCAAAGTGCTTGCAAAGAAGAAATTATTTAAATAATAAAGTGAAGTGACAAAGTCAAAGAGGATTATTTAAGTAATAAAGTGAAGATACAAAGTCAAAGAGGATTATTTAAATAATAAAGTGAACTAACAAAGTCAAAGAGGATTAATTAAATAATAAAGTGAAGTGACAAAGTCAATGAGGATTATTTAAATAATAAAGTATATGGAGAACTTTTTAATTATGGAAAGTGGTTATAAGAAGGTTAACCCTAAAATGATGAAAATGGGTTAAGTAGTCAAGTGGCTATTGGATATAGGGACAAGTTGAAAATTGGGCAAAGTTGGATATAGGTGACTATGTGGACAAAGTGGCTATGTGGAAAAAGTGGTTTAGAAGATGCTTCTAAGGAAGCTACATGAAAGTATAAATAAGAGGCAAGACTCTTTCATTTCCATCACAGTTGAGAATATTGAATATATATAGGTGACTGAGGTAACCAAAGGATATCTAAGCTGAATTTCAAAGGGAAGGTGAAGTAAAGAACGTTGAAATTCAAAGGAGGATAAAGTCTTTTGATGATGTTTTCTAAGCTATGTTATTTACAAGTAATCTCACCATTTTCGAATAAATTTTCTTCCAGAATGATTTAGACAATGAAATTGGGAGGCCATTGAGGAAACATATCCAAGTAGCTGTGGTACAAATTTCCTCTTGCGGTTCGTTGTATTTTTGGAGTTACACTCCATGGAAAATAGGGTTTGTGGCTAGTCTTGAAACTAGTCTAAAACAAGTGTTTCGGGTAAAAACGTCATAACTTCTTCATAACATATCCAAATTCAATAATTCCAAATGTGTTGGTTAGAGTATGATATGTAGTGTTATTTTTACAATTTTCAAATCCATAAAACAAATATTTTGTGTGAGGCATTCTCCACAAGTTTTCTCTCTAGAATAAACCATAATTCAACAAGGTATGCCATTTTTTCTATAACTCCTTTTCTGAGAGGTTTTAAGTAGTGAAACCTCAAGGAATTGCATAGAAAACAATGAATAAAATTGTGTAATATTTTCAGATCTTTATTCATTGCAGGTACATAGTTATGATTATTTCAAGTTAGGGTTTTTGACTAATCCAAAACTAGTCATGTGAGACTAAATAAAAGTTTGATTAAAATTGTAGTCTCTTGTTGTTAAAGTTAAGGAAGGTTTGCAAGTATGTGATCATATACACCAGGTCTATTACAGATTTACAAATCATATTTGGATGATGAAATTGATGAGGGATTTTGGTTGAGGTTGAGGTACAGGTTGGTGCATGGTTGATGTACTTGTTTATGGTACATGTTGATTACAGTTTGAGGTACATGTTGATGCATGGTTCGTGTTATTGGTACATGGTGTTTGGTTTAAGTTGATTGGTACATTTTTACAATAGTATATCTCACAGTGATAGTGTGAAATTGCTTCCATCATTCTACTTATATGTCAAGGCAGTTGGACTGGGAAAGGATAGTTGGTTTTAGCCACCTTCTAGTTGTAGCTGAAGAACATATGGGGTTGTAGCCTCCTTCTAGTCGTAGCGAGAGAATTGGGGAGTTGGAGATGCCCTCAGGTTGTAGCCTAAGAAACTAGGGGGTTGGAGCCTCCTTCCAGTTGCAGCTGGAAAACAAAGGAAGTTGGTGCTTCCAATGAATGTAATTCTTCAAGACATATAAGAAAAATCATTCTGTGGTTTTCTCCTGCTTTGGATTTCCATGTAAAAACATTGGTGTACTATGTATGTGTATGATTGTTCATTTGTTCATTGTTTATTTACTCTGAAAAATATTGCATGATAATGTTACATTGATATAACACTTGCATTATATGGTTAAAAAGGATTAGATTTCTCTATTATTGATTCACCCCCTATCAGTGATCCAACAATTGGTATCAGAGAAGGTTCCTTCAGAAATCAGTTTAACCACAGAAAGGTAGATCATGGAGGGAAACAACATGTATAAAAATGGAATACCACAGTTTGATGGACAAAAATATGCATTTTAGAGCATAAGGATGAAGAAATATATACACGCACAAGGATTTCATATTTGACAATTAATTGTAGATGAATACATAGCACCAGCAGTTCCGCCAACAAATGACAAAGCAGTGAAACTCAGTCAAGATAATTCAAAAGCCACAAATACACTTATGAATGGTCTTGGAGAATCGATATGTTGGCATGTTTTACAGGCAGCATATGCTTGTCATTGATGGCAAGCACAACAATGATGATGGCTTAAGTACAACAACGATGATCAACAGCGCAGTGATAATTGGGGAAGAGAAACAACCATGATCATTGGATCAACAATTCATAATTCCCGATGGTTGTTAGATCTCAATGTAGACAAGAGGAGCGCACAGATATGGAGGATATATCTCGGGCGTTAGATCCGAGCGCAGGGTCCAACCACCGTTGGATCCAGGAGAGCCTGCACGTTCTTTAAAGTGCTAGGAGAAGCGGGCTTACAAAATCCCAAAACAAGACACGTCAACTAAGAACACGTGGCACAACCAGGCAATGACAAGTGTCAAGATGATTCAACATTTCAGGAACATGTAAGTCACAAATCAGAGTGACACATGGCAGTTATTCGACACGTGTCAATCCACGTGTGACGTCAGCAAATTTACATCACTTCGGAGTTTCGGGGATCGAGAGTTGGAGATTCCAAAGAATATTAACCACAGGAATCCCGAAATCACGATATGTGAAATCGTGACTTAATCTGAGTCGTCAGATCAAGGTTTGATCTGGACCATTGATCCCAGTCCATTTTGGAGTTTCGCGGATTAGGAATTTGAAGTGACAAGAACACTAAACATCAAGAATGTCGAAATCGTGAAATGCGAAATCACGAAATGATCTGAGCCGTAAGATCCAGTGTTGATCGGGAACGTTGATCCCATGCCATTTCGGGGTTTCGGGGATTGCGACTTGGAGAGTCGAGATGCCTCATCTCCAGATTCACAAAATGTGAAATCATGAAAGTGCCTTATGCATAAGGCTGGGGTCACAACCTTTGGTCACATCAGTGAGAGATGGAGGAAAGAGCTAGAGAAACCAAGCTCCTTTTCGGGGATCACGAATGGAAATGTCGAGACACATGGTCACACGAATGCCAAATTTCCAAATGTCGAAATGCCAAAATGAATGCAAGATCCCATGGAATCAATCCAATGGTGCAGGTGAATTTGAACAATATCGGAGGGCTATTGTAGCACGACACAGTGTAACTGCCAGAAACCACTGATGGTTTCTATCAGAGCAGTCAAAGACACTTTAGGATGATTGACAGAGGAGGTGAAGAGTCTCTGGGAATATTCAAGAGGGATGAAGATGTTCGTGGATGTGATTGACAATTGGATGAGCATTGAGGCCTGTAACTCGAACAGAGAAGGTCAGCTCGACTGTCACAGAGAAGACGAAGAGTCTCAAACTGCCAGAGAGGCTGAGGAATCTCAGTATAACATACAATGATGTTGACCGAGTGGTAAATGACCAGAGAAGCTAAACAATCACGATGATGATCAGACAAAGCACTCAAGTTGTGGAGGAATTTGGCGTGGAGTGAGCATGTAGAGGCATTGCAAATATTTCATGCACAAAGACAACAGAGACTATAAGAATGCTAAACAAAGAAGAGATAATGGTTGTCGTTGTGTAGGAGAATTCAGGTGTGTACAAGTAGGCAGAACGCAGGAGCATAAATGCACAGTCGAGGAATGGTGCATTGGATGGATATGGTGCATAGAGCATAAAAGGCAGAAGAAAAGAAAGTGCTAAAGGTGTGCAGAAGACACTGATGCAGACAGGGAAGAGTAGGGTAACAGAACAATGACAGGGATGGTAAGCCATTGAATAATTTTATATCATTGTAATAAGTTTTAGTAACAAATAATTTATAATTCAGGGTGGTTGGGAGGTGCTAGGGAGCACTGGTGTTCTCAAAGGTTCAAGTGGGTGCTTGAACACAGGGAGTTGGTGCTTCCTTCTAGTTGGTGCTAGAGAAACCAGGGAGTTGGTGCTTCCTTCTAGTTGGTGCTAGAGAAACCAGGGGGTTGGTGCTTCTTTTTAGTGGGTGCTAGAGAAAACAAAGAGTTGGTGCTCTCAGCAAGTTGCATCTTGCAAAAACAGAGGTTGTAGCCTCACAATGATTTGATGCTCATATGTATGATAATGTAAATAATGTAGATAATACTTATCATATAAAGAAAAAGAGTTTTTTACCCTGTATGGGTTTCCTCGGGAATTATCTGTCTCTGTTTTTCTCATATATGTGACTAATGCTGAATGTGACTTTGTTTATTTCCCATTATTGTGATCATCATTGAGTTCCCTGTAAAGATTTTAAAAGAAGCATAATTGTTTAAGCATGGTAACAATTGATTCACCCCCCCTCTTAGTTATCCAACAATTGGTATCAGAGACAACCCCCTTTTATCTAAGGGTAGATCCTAGAGATTAAACATGTCAAGCCATGAAGGAAATTAAACCAATAAGGCCCCTCTATTCAATGCTACAAACTTTGCCTTCTGGAAAGTTAGAATGAGAACCTACCTAATGGCTTTAGGTGAAGATGTCTGGGATGTGGTAGATACTGATTATGTAAAGCCAGTTGTACTAGCTAATAAGGATGAAAAACTAGAATTTAGCTTCAACGCTAAGGCTATGAATGCTATCTTAAGTGGGCTTGCAGAAAAAAAATTCGTAAAAGTTATGCACCTAGGAACTACCAAAGAAATGTGGGACAAACTCATTAACAGTTATGAGGGTTATGAGAAGGTAAAGGATGCAAAGCTTCAAACCTACATAATACAGTTTGAATAGATAAAGATGAAGGAAGATGAAAATATTGGAAAATACTTTCTGAGAGTAGAAGAAATGGTAAATGCAATGAAGGCACTTGGTGAAACAATTGGGGAACCTTCTTTAGTTCAGAAAATCTTGAGATCTCTCCCAGATAGGTTCAACCCGAAGGTCTCTGCTATAGAAGAACTTAATGATCTAAAAACCTTGCAGTTTCACCAACTTCTAGGAACATTGACTGCATATGAAATGAGAATAGTTAAATATAAACCCACCTCCAGAGAAGCATCACTTAAAGAATACAAGAATGAGGATTCTGAGCCCGATGAAATTAAAGAAAAATTTGTGAAGAGACTGAAGAAGGGATCAAGTAAATACAAAGGTAAACTGCCTTTCAAATTCTTTAACTGTGGTAGGATAGGTCATTTTGCAAATAAATGTCCCCGTAAAGGAAAGGATCAGACTTGTGATGATGAGGAGAAATACAAACAAAGAAATTTCTTTAAAGAGATTAACTTTAAGAAGAAAAGTCTTTGTGCAAACAATGATGATGATCCTTCAAATGATGAAGACAATGATTCATCTATTGAAGATAAACTAAATGACTTCATACTTATGGCCAAAGAGGACTATGACAATAATAACATAGGGAGTGATGTTAATGAAGAAGAAGTTGTGGTTGACATGGAAGGAGAACTGATCAGTGCATTGGAAGAGATTGAAAGACTAAGAATCAAGAACATAAAGCAAAGACAATTGTTGATACAGTTCGAGAAAGACAGTAAAGAACCTAATGAAGACCTTGTCCTACTAAAAGTAGAATTGGAAGAGGCAAATAAAATTGAAGAGATGTTGAAACAACAGCTATCAGAAAAGAAGGCAAGATGTGAATCATTAGAACAAGAAGTAGTGAAAACAAGGAAAGAAATGGAGAAGTTTCAAGACTTGTATAATCAAAATTTGTCAAGTATCAAAGCCTCAGAAGGATTAGCCACCATTCTAAATCATCAAAGGAATCCAAAGCTGAAAACTGGTTTGGGTTATGAAGAGGGATCAAGCAGTGGGAAGCCAGGAAA
>JZKD02S1773860.1:609822-622678 GCA_000966675.3 Picea glauca
TTTATCGCAAACGGAGTCCCGATGAGGAAGATATCGCATTCTGTCCGCCGAGCCAAACAGGCAAAATTTTGGAATGCTGACTGTACCTGTCCGTACAGTCCATACAGACACGTGTCAGTACGTACAGTGACGTGGCATCCGTACAGTGACATGGCAGGACCGTACAGGACACATGGCAGCTCCTGGGCGTGACACGTGTCATGCATATTTGGCAATTTCAGTGTACGTGTGGGCCAATTGGGATGTGACACGTGTCACCACTGAGAAGGTGACACGTGGCACATGATGACGTCAGCATCCTGCGTGGCAGGCTGATGCAACATTGACTGGACCGTACGGCAAAGACGTGACAAGCGTTGATTGGTTGATGATTGGCGAATAAGGAGACGACACGTGTCAAATGTTGGGAAAATGTTATGAGGACACGTGGCCCAATCGGAGGGCGCCACGTGTCCCCTCATTTTTTGGCCTATGTTTGGTTTATTAAAAATATATGGAGGCCGAGGGGTTCGACCCCCGAACCTCCCCTTCCTTCCAAAGCCTTGACATAAACCGCCGACCGTTGGACCACGCGTTCGTTCATACCATATATATGTAAAACATTGCATTTGATTTATGGTTATTTGGTGGTCGGAGGGGGTCGGGGCTGGGGCTTAGCCCCAGCCCCCAGTCACACTTACATTCCACATGACCACTATCCGACGAATGGGCGCGCGGGAGTTTAAACAGCATATAGACCCTGGTTTTATGCCACTCCATATGACCTTGCCAAGAGGGGCCGCGCCCAGGAAAGGGGGCTAGCGCCCAATATAGTTATAAAGTGGGTTATAACTAAATAAATTGGTTTTTTAGTTATTATTTAAGCCTTTTTAATGTAATTAATCCATTTTTAAGGGTTATTGAGCATTTTTAAAGCCTAAATTCGTGGAGGAAGTTGGAGAGGGAAAACTAACTCTCCCACTATTTAACCAAGGCTATTTTGAGGCCAAGGACAGAGATTTTTGGAGAGCATTCAGAGCAGAGATGATGAGGCAAGGCCAGGATAAAGCCAGTTTGAGGCAGAGGAGTTGTTGAGGTAGAGATGTTGTCGGACAATTACTGAGAGTTCGGTATATCTGTTTCAGGTGCCGTAAGTTGTGCAAGATTCTAGAGATCATGGCGAACAAGACCAGATCAGTCTAGGAGCCAATCGGCAATTGTAAAGATGTACTAATAAACTTTCAAAAAAAAATCAAGAAGCCTCCCACAAGAGAAAAAGGCCCGGAGACGTAGGCAAAGTTGCCGAACTCCGTTATCAAATTTGTGCATAATGGTTTGCTACTTTTCATTGCATTTCAGATTTTCTTATATGTCTATGGTTGTATAATTCATTTGCTTTTCTCGCTATTCCGTTAAGTTTCCCAATGGTTAATAAATGCATGCAAATAAAACTCAACCATAGTCATTTCGAAAAATCCTGACGGATCATTATTCCTTAGAGGCCCTTAGTCTCCAACAAGTTCACCTGGCAGAGTATTGACTCCAAGGGTTTTTTATGTCTACCAAGTCAGTCAAGAGGCAAGTGGCACCCTTGGAGCACGTGGCGCGTCCTGAAGGGCATGTTATGCAAGAAAAATGGAAAGAGGTGAGTGGCACCCTTGGAGCATGTGGTGCATCCTAAAGGACATGTCACGCAAGGGAATAGATGAGGCGAGTGGCACCCTTGGAGCACCTAGTGCGTCCTGAAGGGCATGTCACATTGTTAATGGTAAACGAATGAACCTATATGGACTTGGGACGGATAACGTGATAAGAATTTTTAAAACAATTTCGCTAATAAAATGTCGCCCAACATGAAAATTTAAGGTCTAGGTCTAAATTATGCCAGTGGTAAAATTTTATCTTATATATATATATACAAAATAAAAATAAAAACAACATAAATAATAATTATAATCTTCGTTAAATCTTGTAACAAGAAGGGGGTAAGCAATTTAAATGATTCATAAAAATCTATTATGATGAAATTAAAAAAGGGAAATAATTGTTTTATTGTTTTATTATAATTTAAAATTTATTAATTAAAAAGGAAAAAGGAAAAAAAAAATAAAGAGAAAAGGGTTAATTTCTACACCTTCCAATTCGAGTTCTAAATGAAAAGGGGAAAGAGGGAAATCTAAAATATTTAGGAAACTAGGAAAAGAGGGAAACATTAAAAGAAAAGGGAAACACAAGGGAAAAAGCATAAAGTCAAACTTAGTAAGGTATCTAGTATTTAAGAGCTTTCTAATCTTAAACCGAACTAGAAAATTAATAATGGGGAAAGTCTTTAAAACCTATAAGGGATTTTGGAGACACCTAGGAGCGATTCTAGGAGTGACTCTAGGTGGGTGAGGGAAGTAGGGGTAATTAATTAATTAAATAAATTAATTTATGGAGGAATGAAGGGGATGGGTGACACTTGTACGGGGAGGATTTTTAGGATTTAATTTATTAAACATTAAATTAAATGGGATTTTGGGAAGATAATGGACTTGGAAACTCTATATAATGGAGGGAGGAGAAGGATGAAAGATCTTTTTCTATTTGCGTAACGTTACACTGCAAAAATATCTACTTGACTGATTTAGCTTGTTGGAGTTGGGATACCCAACTCTGTGAGGAGTGGTAGCTCGACCTTGTGAGGCGAGCTGGGAGCTAGATGATTCTTTGGTTAGCGTGTGTGGCCCCTTTGCGTATCGGGGAGATAAGGGGGAAGAAGAGTACCCCTAGCATTGGCTAGGAGGTATCGGTGAAGTCTCGTCGGTCAACAAGCAAGAGTTGCATGGAGCGCGCAGGACATCAACTTAGAGTGGGCGATCAGGCAACGATACGCTCTCTTCATTTTTGTATGGTAGATTGTTATAGGATTTATGCTTGGATCTGCATGTTTAATGGAGTAAGTAAACTGATTGTCTAGGTTGATGACTAAATTTCTTTCATAGCCTAGCTCGATGATTGATTGACTCCCATGGCCTTCGTTTCCCCGCATGTCTTGACCTCCTTGTGGTGTTTGATTGTGACCATCGTGGTGGTTTTACCTATCATCCCTATCTCATCAATCCTCGTCTGGGCAGTCAACTAGAAGCCTGATCTATGGTCGTCGCTTCGGTCCTAATAGAACTATGGATCTCAATGCCCTGCCTTTCTGTGCGAGGATGATGAGTGAAGGATGAACCTATCAGTCGTCTACCTACGTTGTTGTCCTTGGTTGATTGGATCCCTTCAGTTCTCTTACTATTGTCTGCATTTTGTATTGGTATTCTGGCAATGGAAAAATGAATTGATTCATGTATGCACTTTGTATTGGTATTCTGGCAATGGAAACACGAATTGATTCATGTCTGCATTTTGTATTGGTATTCTGGCAATGGAAAAACGAATTGCTTCATGTCTATATTTTGTATTGGTATTCTGGCAGTGGAAAAACAAATTGATTCATGTCTCCATTTTGTATGGGTATTCGGGCAATGGAAAAACGAATTGATTCATGTATTCATTTTGTATTGGTATCCCAGGAATTTGAAAACATTTATCACTATCTGCGTTTCCTATTGTTACCATGAATTTAATTTCCACAATTTTAATACTTAGTTTTTTTTTCCACAATTTGAGTGTCTCGGATTTTTATTTCTGCATGGTTACAACTGTTATACCATCACAATTTTATTACATAGGTTTTTATTAACAGACTTGATCACCCATGATTTAGTCATTTAAATCATAACTTTACTTGTTGGAATGACCACATTTTTTATAATTAAAAGTTGATTGTGTTGATGTAGAAATCACCCACGATTTAGCCATTTAAATCATAACTTTACTTGCTGGAATGACCATGTTTTTGATAATTAGAAGTTGACTGTGTTGTTGTAGAAATCACCCACGATTTTAGCCATTTAAATCATAACTTTACTTGTTGGAATGACCACATTTTTTATAATTAGAAGTTGATTGTGTTGCTGTAGAAATCACCTAGGATTTTATCCATGTAAATCATAACTTTACTTGCTAAAATGACCATGTTTTTTTATAATTAGAAGTTTACTGTGTTGTTGTAGAAATCACCCACGATTTTTGTTAGTCTCCAGTTTTGACTATATTTTTGCCTATATCATGTCAAATATACCCCCATTTTCATATTTAGTATCATTTCCTTCTGGCCTTACCATGACACATTTGACATCTTTTTACAACTAAATGGGGCTATTCAAGGTATTCGTATGATTCAAGTTATTTTTAATGTATTTTGATATTTTAAACTAATGTTGATACTAACGTGACATGAGTTACGTACTTGTTCCTTTGAAATAGAACTTATCAATACCAAGTACCGGCTCACACTTAGTGGAGATGCCAAAGAAGATGTCAAAGACTTGCACGACATGGCCAGAGTGGATTGACAGTTTGATTCATATATTGATTGAGTCATAACTTAATATGCTGACTCAGGGCGAGATTGTAGAACTGTTTTATTAGAATGCTTTATGATCCACACTTCTTGACGCTGCCTGTCATGAAGCTGTGAAGTTCCTTTTAATTGACTATGAGTCATTTTCAGATCTAAGATCCATTTAGATTAATGCACCTGTGTTTAAAACTATTTTTTTGGGAAGGATCTATATAAACTGGGATCGCTCTCAAGAAACATTAGTTACAATATGCTATGTGATACGATTTCTGATAATACAATTTGCTATGCGTTATGTTATTTGTTGTTAAAATGATTTGAGTTTGTTTCATGAATTATGGAGCGTGAAGTATGAAACGATTTTTGCATGGAATAATCTGAGTAGCTTTGGTTTCGTTTTAGGGTGATTGCACCTCTTGGTTGGGCCCGCCAATAGGTTCAATTCACTGTCTCTTTTCCACAGTAAAGTTAGTTTATTTTTAGTTTTAGAATTTGCATGTGAGTTAGTTTTTGAACTTGGAATTACTCTGTTAAATTCTTGCTTAGCCATTTTTCGGTTAGATCATTTTCAATTTGATATTATCTCATAGATTGATGAATGTTGAATGCGTTATCTATCCCTGTAGAATTTGAAGAATGAACCAAGTGCTTAACCTAGATTCACTATGTTTTTAGTTTTCAGTTTGATCATGATTTAAAGAGAATTCGAGTTTAGATGTACTCTTTTCTGTTAGGGTAGCTAGCTTAAAGTCGGATTAAAGGAAGCTTCCAGTACCTGTAGGGTAAAATAGGACATTTATTTGTTTCACCTGTTTTGGATTTAGAACTGTTTTTTATGCTTAGATTAAAAGGTTTTTAAAATGATCTCTCTTTTATGGTTTAGATAGATATGATTATGATTAGATGTTTAAGCTAATGGTAAATAGTCTTGGGAGATTATATCGGATTAGAAATAGAATTACATGTACTTAAACTCAGAATTGTTTCCATTTGATGAATTAGACAAGAGATGATTAGTTTCAAGATAATCATTAGGGTTTAGTTTCTAAGAGTAAGTTTATGTTTTCTTCTCAGAATAACCTTTAGATAAGAATTAGAATCTTACCAGCACATATAGTGTAGCAGCTCTAAGTTAACTTACCCTGGTTTGACAATTCAGTGTTTTCAGGTAATTAAAAATCTTTAATATAACAGCCTGAAAATTTTAACCATTTAAATCATAACTTTACTTGCTGGAATGACCACGTTTTTTATAATTAGAAGTTGACTGTCTTGTTGTAGAAATCAACCACAATTTTAGCCATTTAAATCATAAATTTACTTGCTGGAATGACCACGTTTTTGATAATATGGCTATGTGCTTTTCACTTCGTGATTATACCTCTTCTATGGTGGAAGATGCTCCTACCACAACTGAACATGGTCGTTGAAGATGTGTCATGGGAACTATTTGAGGAGTAGTTCTGAGAGAGGTACCTATGAGAGGAATTCATTGAACATTAGCTCAATGAGTTCAACACCTTACGATAGGGCGGTTGTACGGTGCCTGAGTATGAGGCCCATTTTATGGAGCTGCTCCGGTATGCTCTGCATCTTGACATTGAGAAACTTAAGGTCAACAGGTTCATGTTCAGCCTTAATTGAAGCATACGTGAAAAGGTTATGATTTTTATGCCTCAAACCTTTCATGATGTCATCCAGAAGGCCCTCATAGCAGAGGAAGAGCTTATCAGCAGGGGTCAGACAAGGAATCCAACGAGACCAACAGGGCAGGTGTCATCTGGTGTGAAGCAGCATCAAACACCATCCATACATATGCCAGGATATCGTGGCTTCCAGAGGGGATCCACCTTCACTACATCTCGACAACCAACGCCTCAACAACAGACACCTTATTGGGGACCACAACATCAACAATAACGTCGACCACAACAACAATAAATTTAGGCCTATTCAATAGAATAGACTAGGATTCCAGGCCGGTGGGCCATCATCTTCTACTTTGGGTACTAGGACTACTGGGCTGAATAAGGGGTGTTGGACGTGTGGTGAGCCACATTACCAGCGCGACTGCCCTATGGAGAGGACTAGAGCATCTGGATCAGCTAGACCCAATACCATGGGAGATTTAGGCAAGGCCCATTGGATTCATGCAGCAGTGAATAACCACTAGGTAGAGCATCGGTCGACTATTCTCAAGATGACAGGTACCATCGCTAACCAGACCCTTATTATTTTGATAGATCCTAGTGCTACCGAGAGTTTCATTTATGGTGCAGTGCTAAAAAGGATTAAGGTGAAGGCAGTCGAACGGGATGAGTTTAGCTTCATAGAGATGGCCTCGGGAGCCAAACAAAGGGTTGGAGGAAAGGTTACAGGCTGTATCCTTAACCTGGGAGAGTTTGTCACCAGGGCCAACCTGTATGTCACAATCTTAGGATCTTATGACGTCGTGATCGGTATGGATTGGTTGGAATCACATGAGGCGATACTCAACTGCAAGATGAAACGATTGAGCTTAGTCGATGATGAGGGACAAAGACATGTGATTCTAGATTGGAACCAAGGAGTTTCCCTAAGGTTCATCACTTCCTTGCAGCTTTGGAAGAGCATGTGCAAGGGATGTAAGCTTTATGCGATCCTTGCACTAAATGAGAAGGGAATAGTGAAAGGTTTAGAACACCTTCCGGTGGTGAGAGAGTTTGCATGCGTCTTTCTGGAGGAGTTACCTGGGATGTCGTTGGAGAGGGAATTTGAGTTTACTATAGACCTAAAACCAGGAACTGAATCGATAGCCAGAACACCTTATCGAATGTTGGCCCCAGAGTTACAAGAGTTGAGAATGCAAATGAAGGAATTGTTGGACCTAGGACTGATACGTCCCAGTGTGTCACTATGGGGTGCACCTGTTATTTTCATATGAAAGAAGGATGGGTCAAGGAGGATCTATATTGAATACCGTCATTTGAACAAGGCCACGATCAAGAATCAGTATCTGTTACCGATGATTGATGATCTGTTCGATCAGATGAAGGGTGCGATGATGTTCTCAAAGATCAATTTGTGATCAAGGTATCACCAGTTATGGATCAAGGAGGATGGTGTCCCTAAGATCGCCTTTAAGGTGAGGTTTGGACATTACAAGTTTATTATTTTTCCATTTGGACTAACGAACGCCCCAAGGGTATTCATGAGTTTGATGAACGGGGTGTTCCATGAGTACTTGGACAAGTTAGTCCAAGTATTTATTGATGATGTTTTGATTTACTCTCGGATGATGGAGGAGCATGACGAGCACTTACGCTTGGTACTACAATGTTTACGAGAGCACAATTTGTATTGGAAGTTGTGCAAATGCTCATTTATCAATCAAATATTCAATACTTAGGGCATGTCATTTCTAACAAAGGTATCACTGTGGATCCAGCCAAGGTCAAGGATATTATGGAATGGCCTAGGCCAATGAATTTCATGGAAGTAGGTAGCTTCATGGGTCTAGAAGGATACTATCGACGGTTTGTCGAGGGATTTTCAAACATATCAAATCTGATCACGGAATTACAGAAGAAAAACAAGAATTTTGTTTGGATCGAGAAATGCGCGGAAGATTTTCAGAGTTTCAATGAACTATTGACAATAACTCCAATAATTAAGGTCCCTGACATGGATGCGAACTTCTTGGCATGCACTGACACATCCAAGGAAGGCTTAGGTGGAGTTTCGATGCAAAACAGACGAGTGATCGCTTACATCTCAAGCAAACTGAGAAGGCACGAGGAGAACTACGTGACGCATGACTTGAAGTTGTTAGTCATTGTTTATGACTTGAAGGTTTGGAGACACTACCTTGTTGGATGAAATTTTGAACTAAAAATGGACCTCTATGGACTACAACACATCTTTACGCAAAGCGACCTAAACTCATGACAACTGCGTTGGTCATAATTTCTTAGCGAGTACGACTTCTAGATTACTTACATAAAAGGAACATTGAAGCGAGTGGTAGATGCATTGAATCGGAGACCACGCATCTTTTCAGTGCTGCCTCTTTAGACAAATCTACATGAAAAGATTCTAACATTACAACATGACGATGACTGGTACAGAAAGGTCGAGGGTTTTATCAGACAAAACACAATGATGGTACCAATATTTGAAGGATTTTTCGTTTGATAACGATGGTTTATTGAGATTTAAAAATTGGATTTACATACTATTGAGGGACGAGTTGAGGATGTTGATCCTAAGAGAGGCTCATAGAGCAGTTTACATGACTCACCCGGGAGTCACAAAGATGAGGACAGACCTTAAACCCTTATTTTTCTATAAGGGAATGAAGGAAGATATATTCAACTGTGTGGCCCGATGTCTAGAATGTCAGCAAGTGAAGGTTGAACATAGACATCCGGCAGGATTACTACAGCCACATGCTATTCCAGAATCAAAATGGGAGGTTATTTCCATAGATTTTATTGTTGGATTGCCACTGAAGACAAGGAGACACGACTCAATTTTCGTAGTAGTAGACACTCTGACAAAGAGTGCTCACTTTATTTCTGTGGTATGACGTATTAGGCACCCGACATAGCTAGATTTTTCATCAGTGAGATTGTGAGGTTGCATGGCATGCCTAAGAGGATTATATCTGATCGAGGATCGGTGTTTACTGGATGATTTTGGACGAGTTTCCAAGAGGCCTTGGGAACCCAACTTAACTTCGGTACTGCGTACCACCTAGAGACTGACGGGTAAACCGAACAAATGAACCAGACCTTGGAGGACATGTTTCATATGTACGTGATGGACCAACAAAATCGTTGGGAAGAATTCTTGCCACTGGTGGAATTCGCTTATAACAAAAGTTAACAAGGCACCATTAAGATGCCGCCTTTTGAGTTTCTAGATGGGCGACCATGTCGGATGCCCTTGAGTTGGGATTGACTTGAGGATAGGGTCCTGGTGGGACTAGAAGCAAAACAAGAAATGGAAGAGAAAATGCAAACAATAAGACAAAGAATTAAATAAGCGCAGGATTGAAAAAAGAGTTATGCCGATGCACACTTTGTCGACTGTAGTTAGGAGGTTGGCGATCGAGTCTTCTTGCGGGTTAGACTGCATAAGAGTTCGATCAATTTTAGAAAAGGAGCTAAAATTTCTCCTAGCTTCATGGGACCTTTCGAGATTGTGGAGAGAAAGGGGACCGTGGCCTATCGACTAGACTTACCTGATTCTTTGAGGCGTATGCACGTTGTTTTTCATGTATCTATTTTGAGACATTATATTAGTGATCCTACACATGTTATTGACATGAGTTCCTTCTAGGTATCGGATGAGGGGGCACTCACGGCTGAGCCGATCTGCATCTTGGATAATCTCATTCGACAGCTACGACGTCGAATGGTAGAGTAGGTCAAGGTCCAGTGGGACAACTATAGTCCACACTCGACGACCTAGGAGGACGCATATGATATGTGCCAACATTTTCCATTTTTTTTTGATAGATAGACTTATGATACTTTCATACACTTTATTTCGACATTTTTACTATAAAACTTTAGGACAAAGTTTAGACCAAGAGGGGGTGTATGTAACATCCCTCTCTTGCACACTGAGCAAATTTATTCTTTAAGGACACTTGCTCGCAAGTGATCTGGATTTTATGTTATTAAAGCATTTATTTTGATTATGAGGTGTTATGGGTTGATGACTTGTTGTTTAACTGCATTGACATAGACAGGTGTTATTGACTTGATTTTACTGAGTGTATGGGATCTTGGACCTCGAGGATACAGAGGCATTGATGGAACCCCTTGGACTCTGGATCGAGTCGGGGTGTGTACCATTGGGGTTTCATTGTTTAATAGGTGATATTAGTGCACCTAATTAGATGATATGATATTGATATATTATGATATGATTCTTTGATGATGTAGGCTGATGATAGATTGCCGACCAGACTCACATGTGGAGTAAAGGGTTCATGCACGACTACTAAAGAAGTTGAGGGAGAGGTGTGGAAAACAACCCTGCCATAGCCTACTAGCACTCTCGTCGTGGCTCGAACTGTAGGTTAACGTTTACCTAGTTCGAGAGGACCCGCGATGCCATGAGGGTAGACTGCAACATTCACTCACAATGATTCTAAGGGGCGCTCAATAATGCGGGGGCCTTATTCCTTAGAGATCCTCAGTCTCCCACAAGTTCACTTGGCAGAGTATTGACTCCAGGGGTTTTTGATGTCACCGAGGCAGTCAAGAGGTGAGTGGCACCCTTGGAGCATGTGGTGCATTCTGAAGGGCACGTCGTACAAGAAAAATGGAAAGAGACGAGTGGCACCCTTGGAGCATGTGGTGCGTCCTAAAGGGCACGTCGCGCAAGGGAACAAATGAGGCGAGTGGCACCCTTGGATCACCTAGTGCGTCCTAAAGGGCACGTCGCATTTGTTTAGTCTCAGTATTGAAACTTCTATTACCCTATATTATCTATTTCTGAGTCAATTTTACCTATGATATATGTATCTAATTGACTGTTTCATCCATAAATACAATTAATGACCTTGATCATGTGCATAGAGAGGTAACTTATGGTTAAGGCATGATTTGTTTAATTTTATTGAGTTAATTTGATTAAATTATTGATTATGTATGATCCTAATCACTTTGACTTTTAAGAAGGATGATTTGGTACTCAGTCTATTCCGGTACCAAGGCTCCACCTACTCTGATACTAGCCTGTGCTAATCTGCTACTAGACATAATTTGAAATTTTGAAAAGCTTCTAGAGGACAATCAGGTACATGGGTTTTTTTCATAATGATGTTTTCATGAATAAACGTGTGACAAAATTTATCCATATCACACATGTGGACCTCGAACTCAAGGGGAATGATTCTGCCAAAATTAGCAACAAAACTCAAACTGCCAACGTGCGCCTCGCTTTTCGTGCACCTAGGAGCATATATTTCAAAACAGAAAAATGGGTTTTTAGGAATATTATCCAACTACAGAACCCAGAAACTGTTTTCAACATTTCAAATTGGTTGGAAAGATATGGGTGGATCCATAACTCAAAATGCAAAAATTGCAATAAAACCCAGATTTTTTAGGATTTTATCTAAATTTGTAAATTTGAAATCTGAGGATTGGGATTCGGTCCCATCCACTTATCAATGATTATTCATGTATAAATAAGCCTCATATGGCTATGAGAAAGAGCCATTAGTTTCATTAATGTTTTGTAAAGGAGAGATTTATTCATGTGAGAAAGCTTTGAGTTGTTAGCCATGTAAAAACAAAGTTTTTTGATCTCAATGAAGAATTGATTATTGTTGAAGCATTGGACACCATCTCCATTTTATATGAGTCTTTTTAGAAGCACTAACCTCCTGGGAAGGGCCCCTCAGAGTGGCAATTTTTTCTATATTTTATTTTCTTTGTATATTAGCATTACGTTTAATTTCTTTTCTTCTTGCATTATTGTTTAGTTTGAAAGTAAAAAATTGTGTGTTTGCATTCTATAATTAATTTTTATTCTACAAATCGATTCTTAATAAATAAAAATGAAATCAACACCCTCTCACTCAAGGCACTGGTACATTTCATTTGATTGAGGACAAAGTTTGACTTTAGAGCTCATTTCCTTTTACCTAGTTTTTATCCATTTGATTATCTTTTTAATCACTACTGGAATCCATTGGAGGATAGGAAACTTAAGTAAGCTACTCACGATTAATCACATGAACATTACCCTAAGTTCATGAAAGACTATGATCTAAGCCTTTATAGCACTAAGTTATTCTTGTGTCTCAGTGATGAATCCTTAGTGTTAATTTTATGCAGTGTGGGTTTGAAGATTGTTTTGTCGGCTTTAGATTAGGCTAGACTAGGCTCTGATCTTGTGTTTCCTACGCCTGCACCTCGAAGCTTACGAGCCCCGGTTGATAATTAAACATGGGAATTAATAGTGCATATATTTAGCCCAAACATTTTGGCGTCGTTGTCGGGGAGGTGCTAAAGGGATTAGAGCATAGGTAGGTTTCTTTTATTTCTCCAAAGCCTTGACTACTCCTTTCATGCAAGTGGGTTTCTTTTCATGCAAGAATGTTTATTTTCATGCAAGTGTGGTGTGCTTATAAGGATGACCTAAGGGTAGAGAGAAGATGGTAATACGTGAGGGAAGAGCCCACACGTCCACTTTAGTGGGGTTACTCTAAAATTAGGTTGTCCTCTTCCTTTTAGTAGTTAGAATTTGTGTTTTATTAGCATTGGCCATTTTTTATATATATGAGAAGAGAAGCTAACTTGTGTGAACAGATAACTTGGTGACAGAAGGATCCTCGTAGCACGGTGGAGCTTCAAGTATATAATTGGTTTTCTTACATTTTCTTTTAGTTTGATTCTTTTTATTTCATTAGGATTTAAAAAAATA
>JZKD02S1773860.1:627690-647323 GCA_000966675.3 Picea glauca
GTAAGGTATCTAACATTTAAGAGCATTCTAATTTTAAATTGAACTAGAAAATTAATAATGAGGAAAGTCATTAAAACCTGTAAGGGATTTTGGAGACACCTAGGAGCGATTCTAGGAGTGAATCTAGGTGGGTGAGAGAAATAGGGGTAATTAATTAATTAAAGAATATAATTTATGGCAGAATGAAGGGGATGGGTGACACTTGTACAAGGAGAATTTTTAAGCTTTAATTTATTAAACATTAAATTAAATGGGATTTTGGGAAGGTAAAGGACTTGGAAACTCTATATAATGGAGGGAGGAGAAGGATGAAAGATCTTTTTCTTTTTGCGTAACGTTACACTGCATAAATATCTACTTGAATGACCTAGCTTGTGGGAGTTGGGATACCTAGCTCGGTGAGGAGTTGTATCTCAGCCTTGCGAGGTGAGCTGGGAGCTAGCTGATTCTCTAGTTAGCGTGTGTGGCCCCTTTGCGGCTTGGGGCTAGGGGGGGAGAAGAGTACCCCTAGAATTGGCTGGATGGTATCGGTGAAGTCTCGTTAGTCGACAGGATGGAGTTGCACATAGCACGTAGGACATCAACTCATAGTGGGCGATCAAGAAACAGTACGCTCTCTTCATTTTTGTATGGTAGATTGTTGTAGGATTTATGCTTGGATCTGCATGTTTAATGGAGTAAGTAAACTGATTTTCTAGGTTGATGACTGAATTTATTTCATAGCCTAGCTCGATGATTGATTGACTCCCATGGCCTTCGTTTCCCTGCATGTATTGACCTCCTTGTGGTGTTTGATTGTGACCATTGTGGTGGTTTTGCCTATCATCCCTAGCTCATCAGTCCTCGCCTAGGCATTCATCCAGGAGCTTGATCTATGGTCGTCGCTTCGACATTAATAGACCTATGGATATCAACACCTTGTCTTTCTATGCAGGGATGATGAGTGAAGGATGAACCTATCAGTCATCTACCTCCTTTGTTGTCCTTGGTTGTTGGATCCCTTCGGTTCTCTTACTATTGTCTGCATTTTGTATTGGTATTTTGGTAATGGAAAAATGAATTGATTCATGTCTTCACTTTGTATTGGTATTCTGGCAAGGGAAACAAGGATTGATTCATTTCTGCATTTTGTATTAGTATTCTGGCAATGGAAAAACGAATTGATTCATGTATGTATTTTGTATTGGTATTCTGGCAATGGAAAAATGAATTGATTCATGTCTGCATTTTGTATGGGTATTCGGGCAATGGAAAAAGGAATTGATTCATGTATACATTTTGTATTGGTATCCGAGGCGTTTGAAAATGTTTATCACTATCTGCGTTTCTTGTTGTTACCACGAATTTAATTTCCACGATTTTAATAGTCAGTTTTTTTTCCACGATTTGACAATCACGGATTTTTATTTCTGCACAATTACCATTGTTATACCATCACTATTTTATTACATAGGTTTTTATTACCAGACTTGATCACCCATGATTTATCCATTTAAATCATAACTTTACTTGCTAGAATGACCACGTTTTTGATAACTAGAAATTGATTGTGTTGTTGTAGAAATCACCCATGATTTGGCCATTTAAATCATAACTTTACTTGCTGGAATGACCATATTTTTGATAATTAGAAGTTGACTGTGTTGTTGTAGAAATCACCCACAATTTTATCCATTTAAATCATAACTTTACTTCTTGGAATGACCACGTTTTTGATAATTATAAGTTGACTGTGTTGCTGTAGAAATCACCCACTATTTTATTCATTTAAATCATAACTTTACTTGCTAGAATGACCACGTTTTTTATAATTAGAAGTTGATTGTGTTTCTATAGAAACCACCCATGATTTTATCCATTTAAATCATAACTTTACTTGCTGGAATGACCACGTTTTCATAATTAGAATTTGACTGTGTTGCTGTAGAAATCACCCACGATTTTAGCCATTTAAATCATAACTTTACTTGCTAGAATGACCATGTTTTTGATAATTAGAAGTTGTTTGTGTTATTGTAGAAATCACCCACAATTTAGCCATTTAAATCATAACTTTATTTGCTGGAATGACCATGTATTTTATAATTAGAAATTGATTGTGTTGTCGCCTTAATTGACCATGAAATTTCCATGATTTAGATAACTGTTTTTCCTGCTATCCACCCCGAATTCGCCACCAATTGTGGGCTGCATTTTCGGTTGAAAGGCATCTAGTTTGCCTCAATTGTTGACTGCCCCTTTAACCTAGAAATGACAATAATGGCTACAGTGTTGTCTTGGGTCCATTAATTTCCTTGTTATTGATAGATTCATTGTTATGTGTTAGTCATATTAAATGCCAGAACAATTGCTACTACAAGGTTAATGGTCGGTCGTTTCCTTTTCTGTTAATCAACATGTTAATTGCAATACTAAATGTTATATTACTTGCTGTATTAATAGTTGGAACAATTGCTACAACAATGTTAATGGTCAACAGATTCATTCTTATTGATTAAATGCACAACAAGTTAAATGGTTAACAATTAGGTAAATCACTTTTTTATCATGCTATTAATTGTTATGTTAACAGTCATGTGAATTGCCTTGTTACTGATATATCAATTGCATGTTCACTAACATGTTAAATGCCTTGTTATTGCTATATTACATGCTATGACAACATGCATGCAAACTATCTTGTTATTGCTAAATTAATTGTTATGTTATTCATTATGTTAATTTCCTTGTTAAATTCTATATTAATTGCTACATAACTGCTATGTTCTTTGCCTTGATAAAATGATACAACGATGTTAATAGTAAGTAGTTTCCTTCTCAATGATAGTAGACATCTAGCATTGTTAGTTCGGTCAATATAACTAGACTACATGTTGATATTTAATTGTTCATAAGCGTTATAATGATAGCACTCTACCTTAAGATTGTTGATGTTGTTATTTTAGTTAATGACTAGTTGTAACTTAGACGTTCTCCATCTAGAATGGAAACTCGTGTTAAAATAGATTGTAATCATTGACTAGTTAGACTGGGGGATTGGTTGGGTCGTGGACGATGTAGGAATTTTGGCTTGCATCATCCCTTGTCTTCATTCTGGCACTTCGTCAACCTGTTGTTGGGGTATGGGTGTGGTTTCTTCTTTGTATTAGGTTCCTACAGCGTCAAATTTATCTAGATCCCTTGGTCTAGATAGGATGTGTTTCGCCAAGGTTATTGACGCCTCTATCACCTAGGAACGACATGCTTCTTTATGAGGGGATCATGGTGCGCCCTGGGGGGATGGTGGAGAAGGAGATCTTGGTCGGAGTAGGTGCCTTGGTGTGAGTGTTGTCAAGCATGTGAGTTTATTTTGGCGCAAGGGTCAAATACCTTCAGGCATTAGGTCTGCGCGCCTTGACGTTCGAGTTTTTTTTCGTCTAGGCCATGATGTCAGGATGGGGTTGGTGTCCCTTAGCTTGTAGGCATGGTCATGTTGAGTCAGGCGGGTAGTCATCCTCCTTGTTATTCTGCGCATGTTTTCTCAGTTTCCCTTGTGTCTGTGCGCAGTGTCGCAGTTGTCTATTACCTAGTTTGCATGCTTCTGTTCATTGTCTGGGGTGTGGTCAAACTTTTGTTTTCGTTTCCTTCGTGCCCTTAATTCTTCAAAAAAAAAAAAAAAAATGGCTTCGCCTATGGCTGCATCAATGTGGTTGTTACAAAGAAGTTACAACAGGTTTGAATCTTTGAGCACTGAAGTGGAATGCTACAAATGTAACAACTTTGGACACATGGCCAAATATTGTAGAATGACAGTCCCTTCTAGATAACCACAACAGAAAAACAACAATCATAGAAAGGAACCTCATAAAAGGACATGGATAAGAAAGTGGAATCAATATAGCAATGAAGAATGCACACTCTCTCTACAAGATAAGCAGAATAAGCATGGTTGGTATGTTGACAATGGATGTTCAAAACACATGATAGGTGATAGAGACAAGTTTCTTACATTAAGAAAGGAAAGAGATGGATCAGTCTCCTTTGGAAATGATGATTCAACTAAAATCATTGAAAAAGGCACAGTCAGAATTGAGAATAAGAATACCAAGGTAGAAAATGTTCTACTAGTAGAAGATATGAAACATAATATTCTAAGTGTGAATCAAATGTGTGACCAAGGTCATAAAGTTGCTTTCGATTAAGAGAAGTGCAAGATAAGAAAAGAAGGTTCAGGAAAATTGATTGCAGTAGGTGTGATAACTTCAAACAACATATATGTATTAAGTAAAATTGGAAATGAAAAGTGTTTCCTAGGAAAGGAAGATGAAAGTTTTCTATGGCATAGAAGAATCAGTCACATACATTTTGATAGCCTTGTCAAAGTCAGCAAAAGGGAAATAGTTAGATAAATGCCCTAGATCAAAAAACCAACCAACACTTTATGCAAGCATTGTCAACAAGGAAAGAAAACAAAGACTAGGTTTAAATAAAAAGAATATTCAATGACAAGACCACTAGAAAATGTGCATACTGATCTAATTGGACCAACTACAACAAAGGGTTTAAAAGGTGAGAAATACTTTATATTATTAGTTGATGATTATACAAGATTGAATGTAGTTTGCGTTCTCAGGAATAAGTCATTAACTTTTGAAAACTTCAATATCTACAAGTAAATGGTTGAAAATGAAATGGATTTAAAATTCAAATGCTTCAGATCTGATAATGGAGGACACTTCACTTCAAAGAAATTTATGCAATGCTGCAGTAGGCATGGAATAAAAAGGAAATTCTTTGTTTCTAGGACACCTCAACATAATGGAGTTGTTTAAAGAAAGAACATGATAGTACAAGAAATGGATCGAACAATGATAATGGATTCCAAATTGACAGATATCTTTTGAACACTGGAAATGCATACAACATTTCACATTCAAAAAAGAGTAATGCTAAAAAAAACACTGAAAAAACTCCCTATGAGCTATGGAAAGGAAGACCAACAAATGTGAAGCAGTTCAGAGTTTTTGGAAGTAAATGCTACATCAAAAGAGAAGATGGAATAATGGGAAAGTTTGACTCTCGTGTGGACAAAGGAGTACTTTTTGGTTACTCAAGTACAATGAAAGAATACAAGTGTTACAACCTGAGATTGAACAAATTTGTGGAAAGAATCAACGTAACAATTGATGAAACAGGTAGACAAGAATTAAAGGAAGAAGAAAATGAATCAATGGAACAACTTTACGAAGAAGAAGAAGAAGATGAAAAATAAGTAGAAGGGGAAGATGAAGAGGATCCGACAGAAGCCAAAGAGAATGTTCAACAAGTGCCTCCAAAGACACCTAGCAGATGAGTACAAAAGAATCATCCTTTAGATCAGATTATCGGAAACAAAGATGAAGGATTTGAGACTAGAAGAAGAATATGTTCACCAAAAGAAACACACCTAGCACTCTCATCTACGATTGAACCAACCTGTTTTGAAGAGGCCAAAAAGGATGAATTTTGCAATAAGGCCATGGATGAATAATTCGATCAAATAGAGAAAAAATACACTTGGGAATTCGTTCCAAGACCAAAGGATAATAATGTGATCGTCACAAAGTGGGTATACAAGAATAAATTGAATGAAGATGGATAGGTTACAACGAACAAAGCTATATTGGTATGTAAAGGATATGCACAAGTTGAAGGAATCAAATTTGAAGAGACATTTTCCCCAGTTTCCAGAATGGAAGCAATCCGATTGCTTTTAATTTATGCATGCTCCAAAAATATTAAAGTGTATCAGATAGACATAAAATCAACTTTTCTAAATGGGGAACTTGAAGAAGAAGTCTACATTGAATAACCAGAAGGATTTCAGTTGTCAGAGAACGCATATTATGTGTGTAAATTAAAAAATGCCTTTTATGGTCTAAAATAGACTCCTAGAGCATGGTACTTTAGACTAGATAAATATCTACAACAGGCAGGGTTCAGAAAGGGAAGTGCAGACAACAACCTCTACATCAAGGTAACTCAAGATAGTATTTTATTAATTGAAGTTTATGTTTATGATATTATTTTTGGAAGTATTGATGACAGGTTAAGGCAAAAATATGCAAAGGACATGCATAATGAATTTTAAATGTCATTACTTGGAGAACTATCCTTCTTTCTGGGTATTCAAATACGTCAAAGAAACCAAGTATATTAGAGAAATGCTAAAGAGGTTCAGAATGGAATATTGAAAAATAGTTATCACTCCCATGCAAACCAGTTGCAAGTTGATAAAATATGAGGATTCAAAGTCTACATATCAGAGGCAATATAGGTCAATGATTGGTATACTACTATATGTGACAGCATCCAGACCAGATGTAATGCAATAATTTGGATAGGTGGCATGATTTCAAGCAGCACCAAAGGAATCACATATATTATCAGTGAAGAGGAGTTATAGATATCTCAAAGGAACATAAGAGTTTGTATTATGATATCGAAAAGGAAAGGATCTATCACTTATTTCCTACACAGATGTAGATTGGGCAAGTTTCACTGATGACCAACGAAGCACCAGTGTAGCAACATTCTACTTGGGTGAGTGTTTAGTATCATGGCTATGAAAGAAACAATCATCAGTATATTTATCTACAACAGAGGCAAAGTATATTGTAGAAACAACATGTTGTACACAATTTCTATGGATGAAACAAACTCTGACAGATATACAGGTTGAGTATGATGAGCCCATTCCAATATATTGTGATAATACAACCACCATCAATATCTCCAAGAATTCAATGATTCATTCCAAGACGAAGCACATTCCAATCAAGTATCACTTTCTATGGGAACATGTTGTAGAAAAGAAAATCAAAGTTGAATATGTGGGCACAAAAGAAAAAGTGACAGACATATTTACAAAACTGCTTCCATGGGAAGACTTTGAGTATCTTCGCCAGAGACTCAGAGTTATTTCTACTCCAAAATGGATGATTTTGAATGCTTATCTTATATGTCTTAGATGTACACGAGGAAACACCATAAAGATGATAGTTAAAGTTGGGAGATATTACGAGTCAGTTAGGGGGAGAATACCTGAATGGAAAGATACATTTGGCATTGATGACAAAGGGGGAGAGATTTATTAGATGCAGAGGATAGAGGCATGGTTCCAAGGGGATAATGATTGATATGATTTACGTATTTCATCCAAGTGTTTCCATCAATGCCAAAGGGGGATATTGTTAATTAATTGGGTTGGTTGTCATTGATGTCAACCCTTGAATAAAGTCGGGTAGCAAATTCCAGTAGCACAAAGGTTTGGGCAATGGACCCAAGTTTTTTTTATGTATAATGGTATGAGTTTTGATATAGTTTTAGGTAAGACTATTCTATATGGATAGAACATGTCATTCCATTTCTGGTGGTATGTGGAACGCCACATACCTCTTCACGGTTTGAGAGTTATGGCCTTACAAAGTTGGAGGACCCTCATATGTTGGCTTGAAGCCCCAAAAGGTCAAAGATGTCAAAGTTATTGCAAAGAAGAAATTATTTAAATAATAAAGTGACATGAAAAAGTCAAATAGCATTATTTAAATAATAAAGTGAAGTGACAAAGTCAAAGAGGATAATTTAAATAATAAAGTGAAGTGACAAAGTCAAGGAGGATTATTTAAATAATAAAGTAAATGGATAACTTTCTAATTATGGAAAGTGGTTATAATAAGGTTAACCCTAAAATGAGGAAAATCGGTTAAGTAGTCAAGTGGCTATTGGATATATAGATAAGTGGAAAACTGGGAAAAGTTGGACATAGGTGACTATGTGGACAAAGTGGCTATGTGGACAAAGTGGTCTAGAAGATGCTTCTAAGGAAGCTACATGAAAGTATAAATAAGAGACAAGGCTCTCTCATTTCAATCAAACTTGAGCATATTGAATATCTACAGGTGAGTAAGGTAACCAAAGGATATCTAAGCTGAATTTCAGAGGGATGGTGAAGTAAAGAAGGCTGAAATTCAAAGGAGGATAAATTATTTTGATGATGCTTTCTAAGGTATGTTATTTACATGTCATCTCACCATTTTCTCAATAACATTTTTTGTAGAATGACCCATACCATGAAATTGGGAATTCATTGAGGAAACATATCCAAGTAGTTGTGGTACATTTTTTAGCTTGTGGGTCATTGTAGTTTTGGAGTTACACTCCGTGGAAAATAGGGTTTGTGGCTAGTCCTGAAACTAATCTAAAACAGTTGTTTTGGGTAAAAATGTCATAACTTATTCATAACATATTCAAATTCAGTAAGACCAAATGTATTGGTTATATAACATTCTGTGATATTCTTTGTACAATTTTCATATCCATACAACAAAATTCAGTGCGGGGCACGCTCTACAAGATCACTCTCTAGAATAAGCCATAATTCAACAAGGTATGTCATTTTTTCTATAACTTCTTTTATGAGAGGTTCCAAGTAGTCACACCTGGAGGAATTGCATAAAAAACACTAAAGTACATTGTGTACTATTTTCAGATATAAATTCATTACAGGTACATAGTTATGATTATTTCAAGTTAGGGTTGTTGACTTATCCAAAACTAGTCATGTGAGACTAAAGTAAAGTTTGATGAAAATGCTAGTCTCTTGTTGTTAAAGTTAAGGAAGCTTTGTAGGTATGTGATCATATACACCAGGACTATTACAGAGTTACAAATTAGATTTGGATGATGAAATTGATGAGGGATTTTGGTTGAGGTTGAGGTATAGGTTGGTGCATGCTTGATGCACTTGTTTATGGTATAGGTTGATGCATGGTTCAGGTTATTGGTACAGGTTGTTTGGTGCAGGTTGATTGGTACAGGTTTACAGGAGTATATCTCACAGTGATAGTGTGACAGTGGTTCCATCATTCTACTTATACATCAGGGCGGTTGGACGGGACACAGACAGGTGGTTGTAGCCACCTCCCAGTTGTAGTTGGAGAACATAGGGGGTTGTAGCATCCTTTTGGATGTAGCCATAGAATTAGGGAGTTGGATATTCCCTCAGGTTGTAGCCTGAGAAACCAGGGGGTTGGAGCCTCCTTCCAGTTGCAACTGGAAAACAAAGGAAGTTGGTGCTTCCAATGAATATAATTCTTCAAGACATATAAGAAAAAACATTATTTGGTTTTCTCCCGCTTTGGGTCTCCACCTAAAAACACTAGTTTATTGTGTATGATTGTTCATTTGCCCATTGTTTATTTACTATGTAAATATTGGATGATAATTCTTCATTGATATAACACTTGCATCATATGGCTAAAAAGGATTAGATTGCTCTATTACCGATTCAACCCCCTTCTCAGTAATCCAACATCAACTAGTGAAATTTACAATTAGCAGATTTTGTAGATTCTAATCCTATCTACTTCATATGCTTTTTTGTTTTCATGTAAAAAAAATTCAACATTTGAGCTTAAATATAGATGATGATGCCGGAAATCCAATCTCAATGATTCAATGGACTTCATTAATCAAAAGGAAACCCAAAAATGTTGGATTTTCATATTTTATTGATCAATTCATGTCTATGGATTATGGTATGTTTCATGAAGATATTCCTTCTAGCTTTTCTCAGGATTTGAAGTATTATTTCATTTCTCATTAGATATAAAGGTCTGTGGATGGATTTTATTTCAAGACTATATAGAGATTAGGATCTATGGTGTGAAGTTTAATCCTTTTAAATTTCCAATATATCTAACCATGAGAATTTTTTTCCCTAGAATAGATTATAGCAAGATTGAATTTTGACTAAGTGAATTTTGTGTCAAAGAAAATAAAGGCTACTTTTAAATTGAAAAAGGAAGTAGGAACTTTTGTTGTGAATAACAAGGAAACTTTGCAAGTGGTAGAGAGTTTAGTATATGACATGGATTTTGAGAAAGGAGAGATATGGTATTGTGATCCATTTTCCATTATATGTACCAAGATGATTGAGTTGGACTTGTTACCATATGTGCATCACACTCAACCTCAACTGAAGAAGTTGATGAATTAGTATAGTTGGGAGAAGAAAAAATGTACAAGGTCATATATAGGAGGCATTTCAAGCATCTTAACTAGTGGTTATAGTTGTTAGAATATGAAATATGTGTGCTCGTTTTACCATTGACAATACCCTTGTCACCCAACCATAGGCTGAAGCCACCCTCCGAGCACCTTAACCTTGACAGAGAATCACTTCGGAAGAAAACCCTAAGCTAGATAGCCAAACAAACGGTAGTGCATCTTTCCCCAAAGATATCACATCACAAAGAGCTGATCAGATAGTCCAAACCCTAGCCAAGCGATAGTCTAAGACAAAACCTAATTTCTAGCTACAACAGCTGCACCAACATCTCTCCTCCAAACCCATGCACAAGACTACAACTATACTTCACAGAATTGGCTCTCTACAACTATTGAGATGTGTCAAATGAGAGACTGGTGCCCTAGATTTATAGTGGTTCTGGCAGACTTACTGGGGATGACTTCTCCTTCTGGGTAGTTGTCTGTTCAGTATATTATTATTATTTCTGGCCAACTTCTTCTCTTGGAGGATAATAACCTAATATAAATTATCTTCTTGAGCTGACAAGTCTTCTAGGGTTATTAGACAACTCATTAGGGTTTATTCTTTCTTTCTAGAGTATTCTATTCTAGTCAGGTTTACACATGGAGGTAAATACCTCTCATAGATACCATAATATCAACAATCCCTCCTATCTAGGGAGGTATTACAGGTAATGGTCTTGAGCACAAAACATACCATTCACCCGGTAGCATCAACATGGATATATAAACTATATCATGAGCACCATCATCTTCATCAGCTGCATCATATCTCGAAACCATACTCTATCTGAGTAATCAGACATGATTCTCACTCCACAGAGTGATACAAGAGCCATTCTTTTAATCTAGAAGAGTAAATGTTCTGAACCATTTTCTGTCTAGAAAATCTTTGTTCATCATTCATCTGGTTAATAATTATTTCCAATAAACTACTGATAGTCTTCAAGGCAATCAGAACAAAATAGAACACAACTGTGTCTATCCATAGTAGTACATAAATACAATCCAGTGGTACACTACCACACCAAGTAACACACAAGTACTTGATCAACAACATATAGTCACGAACAGTGCAACATATCCACCACAATACTATACATCTACTGTCATATAGTCTTCATAACAAACATCTGATAGCAACCTGCATAGAAACAATGTTATGATATAAACTGAATCATCTGGGAAAATATTTCACTCACATTTCTGAGATCTGAAAGAATATCTTCCCTTAGTGTAGAACATCAACAATGGGCTATTTGCCCTATTCTTCTCAAACAAGGAAGAATGATTGTTTCTGATTTCTGAGCCTGGACCATTCCTCACCTCGGTCCATTCATCCTACACTAATCAAAGTGCACCATGGAGAGAATGTATAAACCTTAAGGAATTCCTATCCCTGATTGTTGAGCCTAGACCATTCCCCACCCTAGGCCATTCCTCCTACACTAATCAAAGTTCGCCCTAGAGAGAATGTATAAACCATAAGGAATGACTTTCCAGACCATTTCCTCTGTTAACCACAAGAGGAAAAGACTGTCCTGTATCAACCTCCAAAACAGACCATTCCTCATGTTAACCACAATGAGAAATCATAGTTCGGCGAGGCAAGCTAGTCTTCTTAAGTAACCCTCAAGAACAGAGACTACCCTAGACCACTCCCCATGTTAACCACAATGGGAAGTCGTTGTCTATGATACATCAACAATCTGTACCATTTCCCATGTTAACCACAATGGGAAATCATTGTCCATCATAAATCTCAATCCACTTTCCGAATAGGAAAGCATCTGTCCAAGATGGACTATTTTTCAATCTTTAAAATGAATGTATTCAATAATATTTGCAGTGCTCCCTCCCAACCCGAGATTCATCCCTTCCTTTTTCAATAAGGAAGTCGTTTCCATGAGCTCCATCTTGAGTATGCAAACTCTTTCATCTTGGATAGAGGCTTTACCAAAATGTCTTCTTATTTGCTCATCTGTGGAGATATATATTGGAGAACCACTTTCTCCTTTCTGGACTTTATCACGGATAATGTAATTCTTGATTTCAAATGTACTTTTGTCTGGAACACTGATTTTCTATGAAGGATTTATGTAGCTCTGAACAATAGAGTATATCATTGTTGGAAAACTAGAACATATCCATGTGGCACTTCTTCTGCTGTCATGAGATCTGATCTACTGATTAATCATCTTGATGTTATAGGAAATGTTCACCACGCTTCTGTTGTGCACTGGAGGCTCTCCACCAAGTTATCTTCTTCTATCTGCATACAAGGGTCTCTTTCTAGTATGCCTCAAAGTCTTGAGATTTCTCTTTATTCAATTTCTTTGGAGAACATTCTTTGCATTCATCTGATGTAGAACTCCAACTCATGGATGTTGCGGATGATATAATGACTCGTGTAGAGATAAGTATGGTTTACTGGAACAAATAATCATCATAGTCTTTTCCCTCCATTTGGGAGAACCTCTAGTTCTAGATCTCTCAATGCTTTCATTCATAAGTCTTCCATACACTGTTCTTCATCACGACTTTCAGTTCCTCTGCTTGATTGATTTTATTGAGTTTATATCAGGCTGAAAATCTTATGATTCTTGATGCAATGATTGGTTGTTCTAGATTCTCTTTCTTTCTTTGAATCTTTGTGTTCTTCCTCATGTTTAGCTCCTGGGTCCATGGAGTAGATTCCATGCCCTAAAGATTCCATTTCTTTCTTTCATCACAGGATCACGGATGTGGATGGACAACCAGGGATATTTTAAAGCTTCTCTTTGAGGAAGACCTTTTCTGAGGTTGAACTAGATACGTATTGTCTTTCATGGTTGTTATCATGGATATATACTTCATCGTCTTCAATGGATCATAGGATTATCTCCCTCCTAATCCTTGCTTCATGTATGAGTGCATATAATCGACTCCCTCCGTCTAATAGATTCCATGCTTCCATCTGCATCCTTATTGTCTTTGCAATATATAATTGGCTCTCTTGTCTAACAGAGTCCACGCTTCCGTCTTGTTGTCTTCTACAAAACGTCATAAGTCTTTTTCCAATTTCCTCTCGATTGTTGACTTCTTTCTGTCATTGCTTCTTATGAGTCTCTTCATGATGGATTCAACTTATCTTGCAATATCTTCCACATGATTTGTATTTCATCCTTTCATGTGTATTATCTAATGATATCCATTCTTGTCTTGTTTTTCTTCCATAGGTATAGTTATTATTGGAACACATTATCTTCCAAGAGATAGACATACAAGATATGTACAGGGACGATGCAAACAAGATATGTACAAGAAAAAAGAAGAGTTTTGTTACCTTTAGAAGAAGAATTCTCTTCCATTTTACTTAGTCTTCTTTGTAGGTTCCTTTTCTTCGGCAATTGATGGTTCATGTTTCTCTTTCCTTTTCTTTAGCTCGCGACAATGATTCTTGTAGTGACCATACTTTCAACAATTGAAGCATTGTACTTCCAAAAGGTCTTTCTCTTGATCTGGCTTCTTCCTTGAACCAAACTTCCTTTTGTTCCTGATGTTATTGAATCTTGTTGTGAAGGCTTGATCATCGTACTTATTTTGGGGTTTATCTTTTGCATTGATCCTTGATTATTCTTGGGCACAACAAGTCCAAAGTTCTTCAAATGTCGGATACTCCTTTCTTATGTTCATGCTTGCGAAAAATGCATCCCACGTCTTGGGAAGACCATTGAGTACTATGTTTACCAACTCCTTCTCTAAGATGATCTCTTCAATAGCTTGCAGTTGATCTCTTAACTTAGATATTCTCACAAGTTATGATGTTATGGTGTCGTCATCATTCATCTTCATGTCACAGATCTCATTCTTTAGACTCATTACTTGTTTAATGTTTCTAACCGAGAAGAGATTTGTTAGGGCATCATACATATTCTTTGATGAGTTAATATGGGAGATGTAGGGTCTCAAGTGGTCTTTTATAGATTCCACTATGATAGTCATAGCATTGATATCACTGTCTTTGAACTTCTCCATAGTTGCAACGTTCTGTGGTTCCTTCTCTTTTCCTTCTTCAAACTCCGGCTTCACGGTCTTTCCTTTCATGATATCCAACACTTTATTCTTGGCAAGGATGGGGTCAATCTTTGTCTTCCATGCTCTGAAGTTAGAGGCTCCATCTAACTTTTTCTCTAACTTCATAGAGTAAGTCATGGTTGCTTGACTTGGTCAACCTTAGATTTGACCAGAAATTCAAACTTCACGTCTTGGCTTTCTGAGAGTACCAGGAGATGTGTTGGGCTAGGGCGCACTGATCTATCCAGAGATTAGGTCAATCCTTTTACTTAAGGTGCCTCAAAAAGAGGATTAGGGTTTCTGCAACTTCACCTGCTAGTAACCCTGGCTGTAGTGTTTTGGAAGTTGCTCCTGCTAGTAACCCTAGCGACAGTTCCTTAGCGAGCTCAATATCCTAGCAGCTATGTTTCCTTCCATCTTTTAGACTGAATGAAGGAGGTGTGGGCCCATAACCTATTAGAATATGAAAGATGTGTGCTCGTTTTACCATTGAAAATACCCTTGTCACCCAAACATAGGCCGAAGACACCCTCTGAGCACCTTAACCTTGACAGAGAATCACTCTGAAAGCAAACCCTAGGCTAGATAGACAAACAAAGGGTAGCGCACCTTTCCCCAAGCATAGAACATCACAAAGAGTTGATCAGATAGTCCAAACCCTAGCTAAGAGATAGTCCAAGCCAAAACGTAACTGCTAGCTACAACAACTGCACCAACAACTATCCTCCAAACCTGTGCACAAGATTGCAACTGCACTGCGTAGAAATGGCTCTCTACAACTACTGAGATGTGTTAAATGAGAGACTGGCACCCTGTATTTATAGTGGTTCTGGCAGACTTACTGGGGCCGACTTCTCCTTCCGGGTACCTATCTATTCAGTATATTATTATTATTTTTGGCCGACATCTTCTCTTGGAGGCTAATAACCTAATATAAATTATCTTCTTGAGCCGACAAGTCTTCTAGGGTTATTATCAAACTCATTACATTTCTTCTTGCTTTCCGGAGTATTCTATTCTCGTCAGGTTTACACGTGGAGGTAAATACCTTCGGCAACTACCATAATATCAACAATAGCGACTCCACAGTAGTGTGAAAAGTGAAATAAAAGAATATTTTCAAAATCTTCACAAATTATTTCAGAATCAGAGGAATATAAATCAAGAGAAAACTGGAATCTAGAAGAGATATCTAAAGATGATTGCCAATATTTGGAATGTGTACCAGAGATGAAATCAAGCGAGCCATAATTTACAATGGAATTTTTCCCATCTATAGTTAAGGGCAAGTCCAATATTCAAGGAGGGGAATAATCTTCAAAAGACAAGAAAGAAAATATAAATTCTCAATATTTGGAATTGAAGAATAAGAATATAAAAATTAAAGAGGATTTATTTCCTAAATTGTCTCACAAAACTTCTAAAACCAGGGTTCTTTCTTCTTTAGATTTTGAGAAAGGATGATTGAATATAATAGTGTTGGAACCCATAGCTCAAATTACCAAAGGTTTTGTTAAGTACAAAAAAGCTAAGTTTTCTTATGATTTAAATCAAATTCATCTGGTGGATAAAATGAAATTATCTAGGAGAACATGAGAAATGGTTTGAAAGAATGTTATACAAGATTCTCTTGGAATGAAATAACTACATAATATGTCAAATAAAATCAATAAATAGTCGAGGTTAAAGAAGTTACTCACGAGAACAAAGAAGATGAAAATTAAAGAATTTGAGAGTATGATGTTGAAACCGAGAGATGATTCTAAAGATACTGAACCAATGCAGGACTTGTTCAACAATACGAATAATAATATTTTGGCTTTAAAGCAACAACTTAACCTTACAAATCTTGATCACGTGCAAACTCTAGAATTGTAGGAAGTACAATAAGAACAGGACCAACAAGTGAATCAAATAATTCGAATGAAAGAACAAATTGAGATATATGGACAACAAATAGAGGATTTTAGGAAAATATTTTCTTTATCACAAAATAGAACACCTTTTGATACATACGAAGGATTAACAAAATATTTATCTAATCTTAATTTCAAAGAAATGGAAGTAAAAAATATAAAGAAATCAGTTACTATCTAAAATAATGAACTGGATATTTTGAGAGATCAGATGAATGAACGAAGAATTCGACTTGATAAAGAACAAGTTGTTAGGAAAGTCTTATCTAATTGGAGAAAGGCACTTAATATGGAACCAAATCATCACAAAATTTACTACGATATATGATCATTTCAAATTGATGGATGAAGAATCAACCTTAGTAAAAAATTTAGATAAGGATATACAACAAGGTTTCCATGATTTGGGAAATAGTCCCCGATTAGCATGAAAAATCATAAAAGTTATTAATTCTAAATCCCAACAAGAATTAAACAAAAGAGGAATAAAGGATCGTACCATTATGGTCATGGAAATAGAGAATATTTTTACCAAAAGACATTTAAAAGACATTTAATTCATAGGCACAAAATATGTGCATTATGGTTCAAAGGAATACTAAATCATTCTTAATGGAATTCAAGAATTTGGTTGAAATAAGGTTACCAAGTTGTGATGTTGGGATAAGAAAGGTAATATGATTTATTTTTAAAATTATAAGTGAAACCTTATCAAAGGCAGTGAAGATACAAATAAATTTAAAGAGGAAATTAGCATGATTAAAGTTTAAACAATATTAGATTGTTTGAGTGATGAATTCTATTTTCTCTGTCAAATTAAGAATTTATTTGCAATACTCCTACGTATGGAAAGAATGCATAGTTGGATATTGCATACAGAAAGTTGTTATTGTACAACTATCCATCATATAAGGATTAGGATGTTCTCATGTAGTTGGTACGAGAGTGATTTAGAGAAATCAATGATTTGAACAATTGTCTTCTAGATATTTCTATTTTAAAATATGAAAGTTTTCTTTTGTATCTAGAGAGCTATGGAATAAGATTGAATAACCACATATGATTAGAGTCCGAGTTGTATAAATTCTAAAAAAGACTAGATGTAAAACGAGCTTTTTTCCTTGAAAAAGATGAGATCTTTTAATAAAAATTGTATTGCATACCTTGGGTGATTCTATATTAAGTTGTTTCAGTTAAGGTGATTTATGTTCTTTATGTTATTTTTATGTCATAATTTTGTACGACCATTACTATTACAACTCCAAATGAATCATTAAGGCCACATATTTCCTCAAATATATATGAGAATACTTTTGCATACTCTCCTAATCCAGAAACATATCAAGGGTTACAACACACTTGAAAAATGAAGTTATAGGAGCTTTCTCCTTTTGCAAAAGAGACCAAGTAAATAATATAATTATTATGATAAGCATTATAATATATTGTATATATTTTTTTCTTGAAGACATGATAAATTTTTATCATGGTCATGTCATGTTTGATTGTATGTTTTTTTTCTTAAGTAAGATTGTATAAAAGTCTTTCAAAATCAAAGATTACAAAGAGGTTTCGTTGTTTTAGGCTATAAACACTGAGATGCCTTGAGGGGAAACCAACTCAACCATCTGAACAAATCCAAAGTTTAATTATTAAGATGCTAGACATAACAAGGCTTCTACTGCCATTACAAAAACCAAAAATTCTAGTCCCTAATGATGACCATCATAATAGTAATGTCCATAATAGTAATAACCATAGAAAGTAGCTAATATAGGTGGCTATCATGAGGCAAAAACACATTAACACATATAGAAAAATAACAAAGGCACCTGGACATATCACGTGGTGGGGTTGTATTGTGGCCAGACATCTAGGAAGAAGGCGTCGCATCTAGGAAGAAGGCGTCGAGTGTCGAGTCCCAGAGAGGAGTCGATTCCTCCTCGACTGGTGTCCTGTATAGTTGCATGGCATCCTTTAGATGGGTTGGTGGCACGTTCTCCTCTTAGTCTGGTTCGTCATGCTCAGAAGTCCCCAGTGGGGGAGCTAGTGCCAATCCTGGTGTAGCAGCTCCTTCTTCTTGAGCTTCTTCTACTGGGGGATGAAGTGTATCCTGCATTGCTGAGAGGATATGTAGGAATTGTGATGTCTTGACATCCAAAATCTCCAGGCAGAAACGAAGGTCATCCAAGTCCCGACACAAGTCAAATACCAAGCCTTGCAATAGTGCGAGGTCAGTGTGAAAATCAAATTTTGGGTCAGATCTAGAGTCGGATAGTTAGCGAGGTTGCTGGTGAAAATTGTGGCTTGCTTCCGGGCCGTCATTCTAAGAATGAGTATCAAGAGGCAGGGCCTGAAGCGACTAGGAGGCCGAGCGTGCCGATGATTTAGGAGGAGCCAATGGACCTGGGTGCGAGGCAGAGTGACGCAACCTGCCTCCCTCGATGGCACAGTCGCTGAACTAGGACCTTCTCACTCTTAGGCCCGAAGGGTCCAAGCCCTTCGTATTCCCTCGGGAATGATTTACCCACAGAGATACTTCCACGCGATCCTCCCTTCGGGACTCGGGAGATCGGACCTCGCGATGTCGCGAGGGTCGTGACCCTGTTCTTTATCACTCAATCGCCGAATTCCCGAGTGGCGACAGTCAATGGTCAACCTCGGGGGATCGCTACTCGCGATACCGAGTACTTGTATCTCGGAACTCCGAGTGCCGGGAAATGTCAAACCCGACGTGAGGCCACCTGTCTTACACTAAGTCTCCGGGTCCCACGCTGCCCCGTCACGTCGGGATTTCGCGGTTCGCGGATCCGCGACTCCAGGTCTCCTGCTGCTGGAAACCCCGAATACCGAAACTCCGATGTTTCCGGATTTGCGCCACCTGTCGCCGTTAAAATCAACGGCTCTGATCAAGTCGGGAAATCGCGACTCGCGATTTCAACGTGCATATGATTCTTGCACTCACCAACCCCGATTTCTGATACACTATGGCCACCGATTTCTGTCTGCACTTAAGGGTTAAACCCTTCGCAGCTTCCCCGCTATCAACAGTACTCTGGAGTTCGGGGCTCTCCTTGATCAATTCCAGTCGTCAGTTCTCTTCCTCGAGAGAATCCTCTATTCACCACCTTCGTCCTGTGCAACTGAACCAAAGGCGCTATCCCTCCAGAGTTTTCTCCAACTCGAACTCTTTCAAGAGGCTCTTCGAACACACTCCTTGTGCTCGGTCTTCAATTACTTCTGAAAGTGTTGAAGACTTCTGAGTCCCGAGCGTCCACGCTCGCAACAGGTTCAACTCTCTCCTTCTCCGACTGGCTACTGAGACTCCTATCCAACCTGCACTCTCCTGCACGGCTTGAACAATCCCAACTTACTCTGGGCAAACGAGAACAAAGGTTCATCTACTTGGCCTCCTCGACGCACTCTATGCGGAGGAATTCAACTGCACTCTATGCAGGAATCTCCTGGCTCAAGAAGAGAAACAATTGAAACTCATTCTCTCAGGTTCCTAACCTGATATGCAATCACATAAGAAGCATATAACAAATAAGCATAGAAAGAAGCAAACATGCACAAGCATAATATCAGCA
>JZKD02S1773861.1:45907-68627 GCA_000966675.3 Picea glauca
TGAGGTTTACCAAGCTACTTGGTGAATTTCAAGATGTTTTTTCTTGGTCTTATGAGGATCTTTGTGGTTTTCATCTTGGTCTTATACAACATGCTACCCCCCTCAAGGAAGGCATAAAACCAGTTAGGCAAGAACAAGGACCTATTAACTTTGTGTTTAAAGAAACTTTTCAAAAGGAGTTAGAAAATTTCTTAAGGGCTGGGATCATGTTTCCATTCTACCCTCAATGGGTGCCCAATTGGGTACCTGTTTCGAAGACCACTGATCATATTAGAACCTGCTTAATTTTTTCACTGTCATTCAGGCTATTATGAGAAATCATTTTCCTCTCAATATGGAAATAATTTTGCAGCAGTTTGTAAGGTCACAGATGAGGCCCTTGCTTGACAATTTTTTGGATTACAGTAAAATCAAGGTAAAAGGGGCATATGCTCACAAATCCACTCTTATCTCGAATTGGTGTACCATGACTTATAAATGCATGTTTTATGGCTTACCTGATGCAAGTACTTCTTTTAAAAGACCTATACACACAACTCTCTAGGAATTGGTTAGTATCCATATCTATCTTGATTACCTAATTGTGTACGTCAAAGGGTTGATAATTACCTCAAAGTTCCAAGTGTTAATTCTGGGCCCTTTCAAAAAACAAATTGTCTTGGATACTAACTCTTACATTCTAAAGGATTTATGGGAGCAATTTTTTTCCTACAGCACTAACGGTTCTCGTTTGAAACATTATGAGGGACCAACGTGAAAAGTTCTAATGTTGTTTGGATTTTCTGTATACTAGTATCCTAGCTCTGCTTTCAATTTTGCACTTCTGTTTTCTTATTTAGAGTAGTTTGACTTATTCTTTATGTGTTAAAACATTTCTTTATGCTTTTTCATTTTCGTCTTTTTATGGTTGTTGTTTTAATTTTTTCAATTTTACTTTTGTCATGATTTTGTTTCCTACCATCTTTTAGTTAATTCGGTCAAAATAAGATGTTGGATCAGTTATGCCATAGTGACACTCCTGTAAATCATTGTTAGTCAATAACAATCAAGCTTACATAGTTGTTACGATGTTTCCCCTGAAGGCACCCTTGAATTTGTTATCTACATCCACTGCTATCTAGAAAAAAAAATTGGGTTATCTCCTGCTTCTTCTTTCCTTTTCTTCATCCATTTGAGAATTTAAGAGAGCAAGTTCATAAATTTTCTCCTTGAAGTTAAGATCTGATTCCAGTTGAATTATTATGCACATAGTGGTAAAACCCCTCATACTTAACACTTTTCATGAGTTATTCCCGAATTCCCGGTCATTTTTCCATTAAATTCGCTCACTTCCCCCTATTGCATAATCTTCCTAGTTATATCTTCTTGACCTACTGTTCTTGGTCTGCGAAACCATGAGTTATGAGTTCTAAATATGTTGAAAAAAAAATTCCCTGTGGAGTCCCCAGTTTGTTGACGATTAAAATTGCAACGAGGTTTTTGCCCGCAAAGTATTTATAAATCTTATTATTATAAGCCAACAAGATAAATAATACTAGTAGGTGGGACCCCCTTGTAGATTGGGAAATCATATCTGGTTCTTATTTCGTGTTTATGTTATTGTTTCGCTTACAGGGTTCTACATGATTGATGAAATCTTGATTTTATTGGCGATAAATAAGACATATTATGTGTTGGTTCCGATTGCGACAAATGAAAGATGGATAAGGCATGTTGTGTGTTGTTTCAATTTCTCTAAGCTATAATGTCATGTTACGATGGTGCATGTTATCCATTGTTATCCTTGATATATGTTTCTAGATTCATTACTATGACACCTGCACAAGAGATATGTTAGTAAAAACACATAAGAAGCAGTTGAAAAGAAATAAAATCAATATAAACAAATGCAAAAGGAAGAGATTAAATTATGGTAATATGCTACTCTACATGCATTGAAATGAAAAGATCATTGTCAATCCTATCTAACAAGTTAATAGCTATGCGATTTGTTGAGTTATATGAAACATGGTTGATGTGTGTTATGGTATAAGTTGGCAATGGATGCTAATTTCGATGCATGATTTAATTGAATGTGTTAATGGGAGGTTGGTTGGCGTGTACTAAGGAATTGAATGAGTAGGGGTGGAGGCGACGTGCATTTACTGCACGTCACTCCTACTCCTTCCATTGGCCGCCATCCTAGTTGGGCCATTTTTCAACTATGTTTTGTTGTGGTTAGGCTCCGACTTTCAAGCAGAGGAAGAACCGCTCGACCAATTCGCGTTTTAAGGTGTTTTTGGTTACATGTATGCCTTTTCACCATCCATGAATCTGCTCTGGTTATGAAATAGATATTGGCTCGGAATGTATGGGTTTGTGCTTTCCTTAAGACTAGAAACTGTGTAAGTTTGTGATATTTTTCTGGAATGAATCATTGGTGGGGTTTTCATTGCAATAATGTTTGAAGTCATAGTGTTGTTGATCATTCTGAGTGTTAGAAGTCATGAAGGTTCTATGTCATCCTTATTGGTCTTGTTTGAAGGGTTTTTATTCGGTCCATATTGGTTGGCCATCTCCATGATTTCTCATCACCATACCCAGTCATTTGCTATTATGGGGTTTACTGGGTTTAAAACGCCTTGTGTCACTGTGCATTGCTTCACTTGGGTATACGTTTGTTCATGTTATTGATGGTTGCGAAGTGGGTTATATTTCTTCTTCTCAACTCTATTTCATCTCAGCATTGTTAGTTGGTTGATTGGGAGAGCCACGAGGGTTATACCCTGCATGTGCTAAGTATTGTTACAAAGACAAAATGGAGCCTTGCTCCTCTGTTCATAGTCTCTCCTATCATGGGAATTGCCACCCTGTCCGCGAATTCATTTGTGGTATACCCTGTGTGTGCACTGTTGGTCTTATAGGTTCTCACCCGATGATGGGAGTCACCTCTAGTTTCCCTGTGTTGTTTCACAGAGAAAACCCTTGATTTATCAAGCCCAGAGTTTGATCGAGGGAACCATTCTGGCCTGTCGGGTATACTGTTGGTTGTTATGAGTTGTTGGTGTATTATCAATAGTGTTCGATTTCTAGCTCGTCTCTGTGATTATGTTGACAACGGTGTTAGTTTTGGTATTTAGCCACTGTATTTGTTATTATGACAATCAAATTGATAAACTCAACATGGTAATTTGGTTGATTGGAGAATTGGATTGAATGCACGGTCGTTGTCTCTTACATTGTAATTGTTGAATTGATAAACCCAACATTAGTTTATGATTGATTAATGCACAACGATGCTTTGTGTTTAATGCGTGGGTATGTGTGGCATTCCTATAGCATGTTAAGTTGAGTTAATGATTGTTGTGACTATGTGTTTTGAATCGCCAAATGGGGGTATTGAAATCGTGGAAATTATGGCATGGCCATATACTGTATATGTTATAGATATTAATTGATTGCGACATCAGAGAGGGTCACGGGTTTTTAAACAATACGACCTTGTTGAAATTTGATTGATTTGTGTGATGAGATCGGGCATACTATTGTTGCCTCGTTGTATTGGATTGATAGCCCAGCCTTATGGATGTTTAGATTCAGAGTGATTGGACCTGTACAGTCACAGAAATGATCTTGTTTTTTTTCGAATGGTATGGGTATTCCACAACATAATATGAGTTAAAGTGGTGATTGATTGTTTGTGTGTTTAAATGGAAAGTCGGGATCTTTTCAATTAAAATATGGATCGTTGTGTTTGACTGTCTACTATGTATGATAAATGAATATCATTCATATTAACAGAGATAGGCATGGGTGTTGTAGCAGTATGATCTCATTACAATTTAATTTTTAGATGGAATTGAGGGATAAAATCGGGCATACTTTTTGTGTTTGTGTTGATGGAAGGTGGTTGATTTTTCTATACTGGACAGAGTGGAAATAAGTGATTGTTTATTCATTTGGGAATTGTTTTAAAATATTAAATGGATAAATGAGAAGAACATAACTTCTCTACAGGTTGTTTTGGAATGCATCATGTGTTGTTATGATGACACTGTGTTACAGATTGATTGCGAACAATTAGCAAGTTAATGCACAGAGTTGTTTGAATTTTACACAGTAGTTGTTCTTTTGGCACAGTGATCATTTTTGTTGGTGTTGTATTTTTTATGTTGATATGGAATGATTTTATGGATTACTTAATTAATTTTATGAACATTACCCTCTCTCTTTCCCTACCATTATTTCACTTTTCGCTAATTACAACCCCCTCGCCTTCCCACATCCATTTTTCACTCCATGTTCTTAAAATTTAATTACAGTTAAGAGAATTCTATTTTGAAATAGTTTGAAATCGTAGTTTCTTTGTTGAAACACAGTGATATATTCTTTGATTTACATTACAGTTGATTTTTTGTTGTCTTTGAGAAGTAACCATGATTCTTTTCCCTCTCATTTTATCATTTTTCGCTCAATACAAACCCCTCGCATATCCAAAAACCTTTGTTCACCCCTTGCTCATCGATAATAATTAAGCAATTTGTATGGATTGGATTGCATGAGTCTGATATGTTGTTGAGCCAAAATCTATTTCATATTTTTAAGGAGTTGTCATGTATGGTTGTTAAAGGGACTATTTGCTAATCAATCATGCATGCAAGAATGAGCTTCTTCGGCCGAGGTATCCATGGAAGAGGCAACCGAGGGAGAGGTAATTGGAACAGAGGCCCAAGAAGGCCAAGATTCTCCATACACTTTGACGTCGACTCACAAGAGTTAGGCCAGTTATTTCAGGTCGGATTTTTCAATTGGATTGGGCAAGGAGTGGTCCAACCTAGGCCTAAAAGGCCTCCCTTCCAAGCTCCAAAATCCCCTGGTATTCATGTTCCCCCTCATGTCTCATTGCAACCTGAGGTTCCCGAAAACGACGGATGGAAAGAGATTGTCCACCCAGCAGTCTCCCAACATCATGGCTGGCCCAATTTGTCCTTACCTACTCCCCCGTCTATCAATAAGATTGCCCAATATGCACCTGTCCACTCACCAGTTCAGTCCTCTCATGCTAGCAAAAGTTTGAAAACCGAGGCCCACCATGCCCTTGACAAAGGAAAAGACACTACTGCCCCTTCCTCACCCTCCAATGGCTCTGATAAATCTGTGTCTTTCGGAATGCATTCGAGGGACGATTGTTCTCATGTGATCAACGAGATTAGGCCTAAAGGTTTAGTGCAGCCAAAGGCAAATTCAGAGAAATCTAAGGGTGACAACAACAATCAAGGAAATATTGCATCTTAGAGTGGGAAATATGGTTTTTGAGTTTTATTTTATTTATTGTTGATGACAGTTGACTTCAAAAGTTTTGGACAACATGTTTTCTTTGGATATATGAGTAACATATTTTTTTGAAAATAATTTCAAATATCAATGAGATAATTGGTCAAATGTGAATGTGATGATGAGAGTCACAAGGAGGGGTGTTTTGCTTAATTACCTAGTTATGTTATGATTGTTAAGAGCTAAAGGGAGTCACAAGCGGTCCCACCTACTAGTTATTATTTATTTAAAACCCTTATTATGATTTATTACTTTTCCCCTTAACTAAAAAGTTGGTTGTTTTAATTAACCTAGCTAATGAGATAGTTCAACTACTTCAACCAATTCTAATTTTCTTAAAGACAAAAGGAAATGGAGGGACAAGAGGAGGATAGAAGGAGAAGCATACTAAGGTTTTCTCTTTCAGTTTATGTTGAGATAGTTCAGTTTTCATTCATTCCTTAATTTATCACAAGCCTAATTATTTTTTATTGTAGCAAGGTATTATTGTAGACAGCAAGATTCAGGTATGAATTACATCATTCAGACACTTATTTTTTCAGAGGTGTTGATCTATCTTTGATAGTCTGTGTAGACTTGTTTGTTTGTGAATTAGTTTTCATGACTAACAAAGGCTATTGTGGAGAGTCGAGTGGGCAACAATTTGTGGAAAGTTGATCCATATTTTAGAGTTTAGTTTTTTATTTTCTGTCGGAGTTCCTTTTGTATGTTCTATTGGGGATGTCTAAGTTTGACTCTGGTTTGGAATTTCTTCACAAAAGTTTGTAAAGAGAATGACTCTTTAGTGAATTGGAATGAAATAAAGGATTTCTTTATGTCTCATATGTCTTGATTATCATCTTGGTGCATTTGCTTCTATATCGACATTTATTTCAACAATTGTTATATTCAGAAAATCATATACATAATGAATTTTCCAACAAGATTTTATTTATGAAAAGACTAGCCTAAGAACTTGTAATCAATAATTGTGAGTTAGGATATTATTTTTGATGGCTATAAACATAGGGTGACATTCTCGTCTATTTTTCTTTAGCCAAGAGAAATATGAAAATGCTTGAGTAAGATCATTTCATATCTTTTCTTGAACACACCCCACCGTAGGCAAATCCACAGCGGACGCCACCCCCTAGTTGAGTTATAATACCACCAGGGCGAAGCAAGGATAGTTAACTCTAAATTGTAGACTCTAATCCATGTTTTCCTCTGTAGATTTCTTGATGATAGTTCAGTCCTATGGAACCCACATACCTTCCCCAAAAAACACAATGAGTATTTCCTTCTTTGTTGTTCAGTACCTCAAAGATTACAAACTCTCATGTTATTCAGTGTCTGCATAGAAGGTCCATATTGTGTCTCAAGTTTCAACATAGTTTTCCATGTTTTCTTGGCTTCTTATCAAGGATACAAGTTTCCTTTCATGGTTGGTTGGTCTATGGTGGGTTTGTATCTCTTCCTCTCATGTTTAACCTATTCAAATCCTTCTCTATCAATTTTTATAACCCCCTCCTTCTTTCCACTCGAATTTTTGTCATGCCTAATGGGTTAGAGAGTTCAAACTCAATGTTAGATAGTTGGTTTGGACAGTTGGTTTTCATTGATGTCAACCATTGGATATTGATATTGTAGATTGATGTCAACCCTTAGATATTGATGTCAACCCTTGAAGCAAGTCTGGTATCAAATTCTAGTAGCCCCAGAGGTGTGGTTAAGAAACCCAAGTTTGTATGAGGAATAAAAACATGAAGATCAATGCATTTGCATGGAATACTATCATAGATGGATGACATGTTGTGTTGTTTCCGATTATATGTGTTACACCACATGGTTCCTCACGGTTGAGGATATAAGGCTTAGTGAAGTTGGAGGACCATCATGAATATTCTAGAAGCCCCTAGAAGCTCAACAAGGAATTCAAGTATTCTAGAAGATCCTAGAAAGTCATCAAGAAGTTTACTAGTCAAAGTGGTTTCAACTAGGATTTAATTATGGGTAAGGTTGTTGCAATAAGAAAATAATTAAAAATAAATTTGTTGTAACAAGAAGTGGAGAATTTACTAATTACGGGTAAAGTAGTTGCAACAAGAAAGTGGGTTAGCCCTAAAATAGGGAAGTTGGGTAAAACGGTTAGAAGGTGACCCCTAAAGGAAGACACTTGGAGAGTATAAATACGAGAGAAAGAGACTCCCATTATCAACTATTGATCACATTGAATATCTATCTTGTGAAAATTTTATTGTAGGTACTCATTGATACATATGAAGTTGTGCAAGTCTGAGGTAGCGAAGGAAGAGTGAACATAAAGTTTCATAGTTGTAGAAGAGAGTGGAGAAGTTGTGAAAAATCCTGATTAGGGTCATCCCCATGGTTAAAACAATAAGCATTCTATGAGGCATCCCCGTAGTTTTCCTATAGCTTGTCACGTGAGGCCCTTGCAAGACATTCTCCTTCATCACACCAGGCACTACCAAAACTCAAGGATGAAGTATGATTCAGGTTGTAGAAGATGAGGTGAGGTTACAAGAAGTTTGACAATGGTCGGGTACAAAAAATCTATCTACATGATCAAAAGGTATTTTATATGTTTGTTTGTAGTTGGATGTTGGAGATTGTGTGGGATATGGTCATGGGATATTGAGCATTTTCCCTGGAGGGACTATTGGTTGTATGGTACATACATATCCCTGGTATTTGGTCTATGGTTGTTATATTTATTTTTTAGAAGAACATATTGGGATATATGTAACACCATATTTCCCCCAATTTGTAATTAATCGTAAAATAGGAATTTCCATGCTAAGGCATGTGGACAATATAAATGTATTATTTTTTGAGTGGCCAACAACTAACTGTGGGAGTGAAGCCTTGAAAGTACTGGCCATGATATCACTAGAGGAATAATGTGAAAACTGTACAAGAGGGTTCATTATACCCAATAACCCCAAATATCCCTTGATAAGGATGACAAGCCTCCTTCAAATCCCAAGGAAAGAAAATCAGTTAATGAGGAAAAGACCGATGGTTGAATTACCAACCACCCCCATGAATGGGAGAATGGTCTATCTATAGGAAGTCAGCCCAAAGTATCGCAAGGTATGGCAGACCAAGGGAACCCTAGATTCCTTCTGACAGAAGGAAGGTGACAGATACACACAGGGAAGCAGCAAGAGATGGGGACACCAGACAAGAGTGTAAGCTTGCAAGGGAGAGGTGCGGAGATCTCCAACAAATCAAAAACATAAGGCCGCGAGATTTATGTTGAGGAGCATCTGAGAAACCTCGCTAAGGCCATAATCGAGAGAGAAAGCTCTGAGTTGCAGAGAACAAGACCCAAACAGAAGCTGAAATAAAGAGAGAATCCTCGAGAACTGTGAGAATTCACTGGTGATATCATGGCTTGGCACGGGGGTGGCTAGAGTGATAAGAATGAAAGCCTCTAATTCTATGGTCGGGTGGAAGGAAAAACACCCACAGTCAGTTGGTTGGTGGAAACCTGTAATAGATAAGCGATCTCCTGCCTTGTGTAATTTAGCTGTAACTGTGTATGAATTGGTTATATTGTGTATGCTTTCAGGAATGTGAATGAATTCTTAATGGATATATTGTATCCCTTCTATTTATTCTTGGTTGTATAATTAGGCAAGTAAGAAATTATATGGTTCGGACGTGACTTGTTCTCATAAATTCTTGAGTTCTGTAGTGTCTTAAGCTAGAGTCGCGAATTATGATTTCGTCGACCTTAGGTAGCACAGATACACATAGGCTCTTTGCAAGGCTAGCAGAGACCGAGACCCATTTAATTCCTAGACTTGATGAATGAGTGAAAGGGGTGAACGAAAGACTCTTCTAAGAGTCAAGGCCAGGAGAAAGAGCACACAACTCTTAAGTCCTTCATAGTTGACAAAGCTTAGGAAGGATAGCGAGTTTTAAATATCGAAAGTGAGTATCCTTTCATTTGGAATACGAATGGGAGAGATCCTTTCAGAAGGATCTGAGGCTTGTCACGACCATTAGATTTGAAGAGGGAGCACAAGTGTTAATGCCTCGAATATTTTAGTCTTCACAAGTAGCAATGCATTCTGACCATAGATCCAAGGATCTATCAGGACCCTCTTTGACCATCGATCTGAAATGAGTGGGTTAGTAAAAGGAGAGAGGCAGAGAGGACTTACTCTAAGTCCCAAAGTTCAGGAGAGTTAGCGCTAAAGGATTTGGTTGGGACTCATTAAGGAGCTGAACAAATGACAAAGAGTTTTCGAGGAGGAAGTGTTGATAGACGAAAATCGTCAGATCAAGAGAAGCTATGAGGAGAATAACGGTGGGATTCATTTAACTCGCAAAGCTCAGGAGGAATAGGACCCGTCGATCCAGGAGAGATCTGAATAGTTGGTTCATTTCACGGAATCGGATATCGGGAGTTGGGAGGATAGGAGTCCTTAGTTCTCAAAGTCGCGACATGTGAAATCACGATATGATCTGAGCCATCCATCGGAAGGGACACGTGGAGGGCGATCAACGTTTCATTGACTCGCAACTTAGGGAAGTAAAAGAGGTTGACCACCTCCATTCCTCGACAAAATCTGGGTCGTTGATTTGTGGGAGGCTCAGAGCCGTTGATCTATAGAGTGGAACAATTTTGGAGCTTCGGACTTCGAGATTCCAAGGAGGAGGATTTGGACGATTTTTCCAACTTTGTGAGTGGAGAAATATCAATTGAGTCTAGGTCGTTGGATAGAGAGAGACCTATGAACCGTTGATTTAGCTTGGTCACGGTTTCAGAGATTTGGTCATCAGGAAAATGAAAGTGAAGACTTTCCCAAATTCATGAAGGAAAATCACCGACTTAATCTGGGCCATTGGTTAGCAGAGGGTTTGGAGCCGTTAGATCTTTGAGAGTCAGATATTTGGAAAGGGAGGAAGAATTGTTCGTGATTCTCCGAATCACGAAGTCTCAAGAAAAATATGGGGGCTAGGACCCAATCCTAGAGGAAGGTCACACCATGATCATATGTGAGAGGGCTAGTGCTTGTTAGGCCCTTAATCAGGTTTCAGGACTTGGAGGAGTTGGAGAAGTTGGGATGCCTCGCATCGAAAGCCCCGAAGTCGCGAAATGCGACGCACCGTTTAGGTTAAGCCTATGGTCATGGAAATGGTCATGTGAGTAGAGGGAGATAACGGACATTAATCCCTTTCGAAACTCGGGAGTTGGAGGAGATAGGGTGCCTTGCATCAAAAGTTTTGAAGTCATGAAACGTGACATGCCACTTAAATCAAACCTATGGTCACAGGTAGTGGTCACATGAAGGAGGATAAGGGAAGATCTAGCCTGCACTAGGCCCCTGTAGGAATTCGGGGATTCTTTCCCTTGAGAAAAGACGAAAATATTATTATGCCCATCGTGGGTGTGTGACAAAATGGTATCAAAGCATGGTTACAACACTTGGCCTGCTTCGGCTCATGAAAGAGTCGAGTGTTTTTCTTTCTTAGAAAACTTTAAGGGAGAGGGCATACTACCCTACCCTATCTTGCAGGGAATGATTCATACACAGGCCTGGATGGGCCAAAGAACACTCATGAGATTATGTTCACTAAAGTTAAGATGATGCACGTTGAAAGGTAATCCTGCCTTTGGGAGAAGGTTTATTATCTGCATCAATTCCTTAAGGAGAAAGACTGCAGAATGAAAATGTAGTTTGGGAGTTCCTATGGAATCCCAACAAAGGAATTATATTGTCCCTTTGACAAAGTGATAACTACTCGTATAGGAGTAGGGATGCACTGATCAATATTACTGATAAGACCTGAGTGTGAATAACAGAGGTAGAATAAATTGTGCTATGAAGCTACACGAGCCAGACAAGGGACATGAACTGAGTTGTTTTGTTATAGTGTGACGATGGTTACCTACTAAAGCAGGTAGAGTCTCTTGAAATTGAGATGGATGGTTAGGTAAGAATTAAGATCCTCATGAGGAACTCCTTCATGATTTAGGAAATCCGGTAAGACTGGTAGGATCCTTAGCAAGTTATAATTACTGCATTATTAAAAGATGAAACTCTGAGTATATAAATCCTCATGATTGAGACGACTGATGAAATTATGTAGGGTCAGATTACCTGACCTATAATGGTTATAATCGACAACAAGGATAATCTATTTAAGCAAGATTAAGAGGAGCCCTTTGGGACTGTTGCTAATTCCCAAGAGTGACCCTTGTTGGTCGTTCCCATAAAGAGAGGGTAACATCCGTATGAGTTATGAATATGAGATTATTCATGTAAGTAACTAAAAAACTTAGAAGAGATAGCGGGGAAATTTCGTATGTCGAGTGTGCGTATAGAAATAAGATTGTGTTAAAGTTTGAAAAATCCATAGGTTGAGCGCAAAGTATGCCAGGATGAGTAGTGTTTTTAAGTCTTGAGAGGAAACACTTAGAAAAGTTTCTAAGTTTCGAAGAGTTGAAGAATTCAAAGGTGAAGCGTAGAAAACTGAAGTTCAAAGAAAGAACAAGTACAGAGGATTGAGCGGGAGAAATCCTTCAGAAAAGAATTTTGAAGATTGGATAAGATTGAGGGTCAAGATCCATTTAGAAAGAGTTGAAATGTTTCAAGTTGTTAGATTTCAAAGAAGTAGCACACTGATTAGTTGCGAGGAGATATCGGAATTTTGCAAAAACAAAGGACTTGGAATAACCAACGAGAAATTCTTGAAAAGATCATAGTCGTTGATCAAGGAGCGATCTGGACCGTTGATTGTACAGAGAGAATTTCGCAATTTTGGGGATCGGGATAATAGAGGTGAAAGGTCTTTTGACTTAGTGACACACGAAATCGTGAAATCCTGATACACGAAACCCCAACCAGATCTGAGTCGTCAGATCGTGGAAGAATAAGGACTCCGTCAGAAGAACATAGTCACAACCCTAATAATTGTTGAAGGTTGGACAATCGGTTGCAAAGCATGTCTATATATAAGAATCCTAGATTACATTTTGAAAGTATCATGTAATTAATAGAAGACTAACAACTGAATATTGACCATTCTGATAACCGAATGGAAGTGTGCGGGATGCACATGTTCATGATTCATTATGAACAAAGAGTTGCTATTAAAGAATGTTGCGTTGTCCCAAAAAGGGTTAGGGTGAGGCCTAACCAAGGAAGCTCAAGGAGAAGAGCAAGAAGATCCTGACAGGGAGTAGAATTGAAAAAGTAGAGAAAAGACAGTGAGGCCTTAGAAATAACTCAGCTGGACTAAAGAGTCGCAGGCAGTGTAGGAGGAGTTGGAGGAAGGGGAGAGTCCTCAATTATTTTCTCGTTGAGTATTATGTTTTCTCTTGGATGAGAAAGTTGGTACGCCAATAAAAATAAAAAGGTCTTGACACCATAAGTGATAAGGATTGTATTGCCAAAGATACAATCAAAATTTGTTTGTGTTGCACTTGTGGAAACATTTGAAGATGTTTATGAATTCAAATGTTATGATACATGCATTTGGTTTAATATTATGACTAATGTAATTGTGGCTATGATGATGTGTGATGTGTATAGAAATGAATTGGAGCTATTGAGGAAGACAGTTTCCAATGAGGGGAAACCTCAAGAAAAGGCTAACCATGGGAAGGTTGCAGTGGAAAGATTGTTGATAGGACTGTGAAAATCCCGCTAAAGAACTGTTGATGAGGTAGAGATCAGAAAGAGAGTGCTAGCAGCCAAGAACCAGTATAAAGATATTCATGCCTATGTGGCACAAGGTATGAAGGGATTTGGTAAGAACCCCTTCTGAAATATTTTATTGTCTTAGTGTTATGCATGAACTTTGAAAGGCGGTTGTATGCCTTGGATACCCAAGTAAGGTATGACTCATGAAGGAGAACATGAATGATGGAGGTACGAACCTCTGTTAGTAAACATCGTTTGTAACCCTTGGAAGAATTCATGAACTGATATGTCATGAATGCATTGACAATCAAGGAATGCATAAAGGAATTCATGTGTAACCTTTGAGTTTCTTGTGTACTGATCTGGGGTTGTGATCGACCTATAGCAGGTAGCATGGTCCTGCTGTAAGAGTAAATGAAAATGAATAGGCCATGAGGTGAAGAGGTTGGTTAAATTCCAACACACCATGGCCAAGAACTTGTCATAAAGTGTGACAAACTTGAAATCAATGCAAGGGTGCATTGGGTATGAATGTGGCCATGAATGTTGGCACATTCATTAAAATCAATTGATATCCAAATTACATTTTGAAAATTTGGTAGGCTGGAATGATGCATAGGTAAGGGATGGTGTATCCTTTTTCTTTGTATCTTTGAATAGTTGAAATGACTTGGACGGTTAGTATACTTGATTTTGAAAAAGGTAATGTGCACGAAAACCAACAATTTGCTTGGCAGTGTAAAGAATGAATTGCAGGAAGGAAAGGGTCTTGGATATGGCAGTGTTGTAAGTCCATCAGGAAGACTGATTGCCTGCTGAGCCAAACTGCAAGGAATGGTATTTCCTTTTGAGAAAGGAATGGTATTTTCTTGTGTGAGAAACCTTGGCAAGACAAGATGGATCACCCGAGGGACTCTATAGCAGTGAATGGGATGCCTGAGCCTAGGCCTAGAGGGTGAGTGACCGCAAGGAAGATGAAACCATGATAGCTCTTGTGAACTATTGAATTGGAATCATGCACCCAATGGGTATGTCAAGGAAAGCGATGAGCCTGGATAACAAAACAACCATGTGAATACAGATCCACAAACTGCACAGATAAGTATTGTGATAAGATTATGAAAAATTTCCTAGAAATTTTTATGCAATGTCTTTGCATAAGACTATGATTAACATACTTGTTGTCCAAGAATTAATGAAAGCAGGTGACCAAGACTAAGGATCTGAGAAAGGACCTGACCGAGAAATAAAGATCAAGATTTTTGAACAGCTAAATAAGAAAGGCATGATAGGTGTTTTGAGAAAGAACACCGAGGATGGTGTTCCTTTAAGGGGGAGGGAATTGTAACACCCTATTTCCCCCAATTTGTAATTAATCGTAAAATAGGAATTTCCATGCTAAGGCATGTGGAAAATGTAAATGTATTATTTTTTGAGTGGCCAATAACTGACCGTGGGGGTGAATCCTTGAAAGTACTGGCCATGATATCACTAGACGAAGAATGTGAAACTATACAAGAGGGTTCATTATACCAAATAACCCCAAATCTCCCTTGATAAGGATGACAAGCCTCCTTCAAATCCCAAGGAAAGAAAATCAGTTAATGAGGAAAAGACTGGCGGCTGAATTACCAACCACCCCCATGAATGGGAGCATGGTCTAGCTACAGGAAGTCAGCCCAAAGTATTGCAAGGTTTGGCAGACCAAGGGAACCCGAGCTTCCTTTTGACCGAAGGAAGGTGAGAGATACACACGGGGAGGCAACAAGAGATGGCAACACCAAACAAGAGCGTAAGCTTGCAAGGGAGAGGCACAGATCTCTCCAGTGAATCAAAAATAGAAGGATACGAGTTTGATGCCGAGGAGCATCTGAGAAACCTCGTCGAGGCCATAACCGAGAGAGAAATCTCTGAGGTGCAGAGAACAAGACCCGAACAGAAGCTGAAATAGAGAGAATCCTCGAGAACTGTGAGAATTCCCTGCTAATATGATTGCTTGGCATGGGGGTGGCCAGAGTGCTAAGAATGAATGCCTCTAAGCCTATGGTCAGGTGGAAGGACGAACACCCACAGTTAGTCGATTGGCGGAAACCTATAATAGATAAGCGATCTCCTGCCTTGTGTAATTTAGTTGTAATTGTGTATGAATTGGTTATACTGTGTATGCTTTTAGGAATGTGAATGAATGCTTAATGGATATATTGTATCCCTTATATTTATACTTGGTTGTATAATTAGGCAAGTAAGAAATTATATGGTTTGGACGTGACTTGTTGTCATATGTTATTGAGTTTTGTAGTGTCTTAAGCTAGAGTCGTGAACTGTGAGTTTGTCGACCTTAGGTAGCACAGATACGCACAGGCTCTTTGCGAGGCTAGAAGAGACCGAGACCCATTTAAGTCCTAGACTTGATGAATGAGTGCAAAGGGTGCACAGAAGACTCTTCTAAGATTCAAGTCTAGGAGAGAGAGCACAAAGCTCTTAAGTCCTTCATAGCTGATGAAGCTCAGGAAGGATAGTGAGTTTCAAATATCGAATGTGAGTATCCTTTCGTTTGGAATATGAACAGGCGAGATCCTTTCAGAAGGATCCGAGACCTATCACGGCCATTAGATTTGAAGAGGGAGCATAGGTGGTAACGCCTCAAATATTTTAGTCTTCGCAAGTAGCGATGAATTTTGACCGTAGATCCAAGGATCTATCAGGACCCTCCTTGACCATCGATCTGACATGAGTGGGTTAGTACAAGAGTGAGGTGGAGAGGAATTACTCTAAGTCCCAAAGTTCATGAGAGTTAGCGCCAAAGGATTTGGCTGGGACTCATTAAGGAGATGAACAGACGACAACGAGTTTTCGAGGAGGAAGCGTCGATAGTCGATAGTCGCCAGATCAAGAGAAGCTACAAGGAGACTAACAGTGGGAGTCATTTAACTCTCAAATCTTAGGAGGAATAGGACTCGTCGATCTAGGAGAGATCTAAATAGTTGGTTCATTTCGCGGAATCGGATATCAAGAGTTGGGAGGACGGAAGTCCTTGGTTCTCAAAGTCGTGACATGTGAAATCGCGATATGATCTAAGCCATCCATCGGAAGGGACACGTGGAGGGAAATCAGTGTTTCACTGACTTACGACTTAGCGAATTCAAAGAGGTTGACCACCTCCATTCCCCAACAAAATTTGTTTCATTGATTTGTGGGAGGCTCAGAGCCATTGATCTGTAGAGTGGAAGAATTTCAGAGCTTCGGACTTCGGGATTCCAAGGAGGAGGAGTTGGACAAGTTTTCCAACTTCGCGAGTGGAAAAATTCCAATTGAGTCTAGGTCGTTGGATAGAGAGAGACCTATGAACCGTCGATTTAGCTTGTTCGCGGTTTCATAGATTTGGTCATCAAGAAAACGGAAGTGAAGACTTTCCCAAATTCGCGAAGGAAAATCGCTAACTTAATCTGGGCCATTGGTTAACAGAGGGTTTGGAGCCATCATATCTTCGAGAGTCGGAGATTTGGAAAGGGAGGAAGAACTATTCATGATTCTTTGAATCATGAAGTCCCGAAAAAAATATGGGGGCTGGGACCCAGTCCTATAGGAAGGTCACACCATGATCATAGGTGAGAGAGCTAGCACTTGCTAGGCCCCTAATTGGGTTTTGGGACTTGTTGGATAAGTTGGGACACCTTGCATCGAAAGCCCCGAAGTCGCAAAATGTGACGCATCATTTAGGTTAAGCATGTGGTCATGGAAATGGTCATGTGAGTAGAGGGAGCTAACGGTCATTAAGCCCTTTCAGAACTTGAGAGTTGGAGGAGATAGGGCGCCTTGCATTGAAAGTTATGAAGTCGTGAAATGCAACACGCCTCTTAAATTAAGCCTATGGTCATGGGTAGTGGTCACATGGAGGAGGATAAGGGAAGAGCTAGCCTACATTAGGCCCTTCTAGAAATTTGGGGATTTTGTCCCTTGAGAAAAGGCGAAAATTTTATTATGCCCATCGTGGTTGTGTGACAATATATTTGAGGCATTTTCTTGTACATGGTTGCGGTATGGTATTGTGAGTTTGGTTATTCTCCTAGAGATGTTATTAGTTGTATGGTTATTTTTGTAGTGAATGTTCTGAGGAAAATATGTTGAAGTACATTTTTGGTGCACTCAGTCTGGTTTATTGGCATATCTCGTGGTGCATTGTGAGAAGCATTTGTTGGTGGTATTGGTACATGATTGGGTTATGAGCGATACATGATTGAGGCTATATAACAGTGAGGTCTTGGCACATTTTTTGATGTAAGGGTTTATTATATTAATTTTGTGCACTGTGTGATCTATTTCTAGAGGCCTTTTGTTGGTTACATTGGTATATGGTCGATATACATGGTTGATGTGCATGGTTGGAACATGGTGAGGTACATGGTATGGTGATCTCAGTACATCTTTTTGAGGCATAGCTTCGTGATGTTGATACTTGTTTGATGTACATAGTTGATGTGCATGGTTAGCACATGGTATGGTACAAGTGGTGATGATACAGGTTTGGTGCATGGTTGATGAAATTGTTATGGTACATCGTTGATGGTACATGTTGATGCATGGTACAGGTTGGTACTTGGTTGAGACACATATCTTGTGATGGTATGTGGTGATCTTGGTACATGCCTTGTAGAGGTGTGTGTTGGTAATGTTGAGCATATGGTTTGAGGTACTCTCTTGGTGATGTTCACATGAGTTGCATGCAGATGAGAGTGGATTTGGTTTCATGGATGAGACAGTGATAGGTTGGATAGTTTGTTGTGACAGTGATCGATTGGATACGTTGATGTGACAGTGACAGTGATTTTGGTAGTAAAATTTGGTCTACACTTATATTTCAGGGCGACAAGACGGAGAAATGAAAGGGGGTTGTAGCCACTTTCTGGTTGGCGCTGGAGAATCAGAGAATTGGAGCTTCCTTTAGGTTGGAGCCTGAGAACTAGGTGGTTTTAGACACCTTCCAAATGGAGTCAGAGAACATAGGGGGTCATAGCCTCCTTCTAGCTAGAGCCAGAGAATTCATGGAGTTGTAGCTTTCTTCAGGTTAGAGCCTTAGAGTAGGGGGTTGTAGCCTCCTTCCAGTTGCAGATGGAAAATTGGGAAGTTAGTGCTTCTTATGAATGTATTTCTTTTGACATATAAGAAAATAATTCTGTGGTTTTATCCCACATTGGTTTTCCACATAAAATACTGGTGTACTATGTATTTGATGTTATGTGTTGATGTGATGCTACTTACGATTATATTCTTATGATTTATTGAATGCAATCATAGATGATACATTGATAATAAGTTGTTGAACACTGGTTTTTAAGTTGAAGAATATATATATTGTGGTTAAAAGTAATAAAAGTTATCATACTAATTCATTCCCCCCCTCTCAGTATTCCAACAATTACTATTAGAGAAAGTCCTTCAAGAAAACAATTTAACCATTGGAAGGACGATCACGGAGAGCAACAATTTGTAAAGAAATGGAATACCATAGTTTGATGGTCAAAATGGATTGCAGTATGAGATGTGGAGCATCAAAATGAAATTTTTTTTACATGCACATGGATATGATGTTTAGTCTCAGTTGTTACGGGATACACTGGTTCAAAGAATCCAAACACAACAGCTAAGAAAGAATTGAAAAGGAACAACAAAATAACAAAGGATTTTATCTTGGAAGGATTGCTTGATTAAGTAAAGGAAAAAGTGGCAAAATATTCATCAGCTGAAGAACTTTGGGATAAGCTACACAATATCTATTTTTCTTCCATCACAGATTTATATATTGCTAAAGAAGATGCAGGTACAGAACAAGAGGTAAGATGTTCATCATGTCAAACAGATTCAAAAGAATAAGAGTGTGAAGTCAACAAAAGTGTGTATTTTTTCTTTAATCGTGAATAAGTGGGACATTTTGAAATGGAATGCCCTTATTTTAAGATTGAAAGTGATGAGATAGAAAATCCCAATGAAATAGAAAACAATCTTGAGATTGAAAAGGAAAATAATCTTGAGGCAGAATTCAGTCAACAAGAAAGAGAACTTGAAGATGAGATAATCACCTTGAAGATCCAACTAGAAGAAACCAAGAGAAAGGAAGAAGTCATGAAGATATAGATGATGAAGAAAGAATAAGAGGTTGAGAAGTTTGAAGAAGAACTCATGTTGAGAGTAAAATTTGTCAAGCTAAGTAAAAACATTGAAGAAGCATCCACATCATCAACAAAGAAAGTTGAAGAGAAGCCTAAGAGTTATGAAGAAGTACTCAAAGGAAGGAATCATGGTCAACCAGAATATAATAAAATTGATAAAGATGCATCCTCAAGAAGACCCTCCACATTCAAGCCACAAAGCAGCTTTAATCAATATCATCCAAGGCGGGAATTCAAAAGGACTACACCATTCACTCCCAAGTATGTAAATTTCTTTTATGGTCATTGTTTTTATTGTACTAACTTTGGACATAAAGTTGTAGATTGTAGAGCTTATGAAAGAAATGTTCAAGAAAGAAATACTTATGTGACCCCACAAAATATTGAATGTTATAATTTCCACAATTATGGTCGCATAGCCCATGATTGTAGAAGTATGATGGATACTTTCTTAAGAAAGAACACTAGTATCATATATAGGAAGGTTTGGAAAAGAAAACAAGAACATGTAAATGAAGATCAGATGAATGGACACCCAGAAGTCATATTTTCAATATTGACAATAATACGAGATGAAGACAAATCTACAAAGAAAAAGGAAGATGTCAAATATAAGAAGGTTTGGAGAAGAAATGAAAAACAAGAAGAACATGTGAATAAAGAACATGTCTTAGAGATTACAAGATTTACAGTAGCATGAGAAATAAAAGAAGAACAGGTCTCAGAGATCACGGGATTTGCAGTAGCATAAGAAAGAAAAGAAGAACAGGTCCCAGCGATCACAGGATTTGCAGTAGCATGAGAAAGAAAAGAAGAGCAGTTGAATAAAGAACGGGCCCAAGAGATTGTACTTTGAGGAATTATAGTGAAAAATCAATCCACAAGTAGAAAGAAAGAATTTAGAGTTCAAAGGGATGATGAGTCTATAGACGAAGATGAATATTACTCTGCATAAGACTCTAAGTAAACATGAATATTGAACAGGGGGAGTCTAGGCAACAACGCTATAGATCCGAGATTTATCTTTCGAGCAGTTTGAAGTGTTTCAGAATGATAATTGATAAAGACAATTTCATAATGGATCGATGGAAGAGGTACATAATAATAGATTGATCGATTGAGAAAGCAATGTTCCCACACATGTGTTAGTTGGTAGTTATACAGGTAGAAGGTTATGATTATATTCATGTAGAGATATCGTCAGTACAGGTTGTTCCAGACATGCAAAGCTTGGATTGCAGATAGAGAAGATCAATTGACACATTGTATATGTGATGATAGTTGTAGCAGTGAAGACTTCATGATAGTTCAATGACAGATGGGTAAACATTGTGGAAAATTGAGTAGCAGAGTCATGGACAATATGGACAAAGAGGGATTCATAATACACTTAACATGTTTGGATAGATATATGATAGTGGATGAGACCATGAGTTCAGAACAGATTGGTTCAAAGACTAACTCAAAGACAGTTGGATGATCTTGATAATGAAACATTTGAATGCTTAAAATTTGAATGATTTGTATATATGTCAGTGATTTACATGAGGACACGCCAATGGAAAAAAACTCCAAAAAGGGAAACAGGTATAGGAAGACCTAAATTTGATCTACATATTAAAAAGAAGTCAAGGGGAGAGAAATTGTCAAAGAAGAGATCAGAAGAGAGAAGAGAGACGGAGCAGCCCCAAGGGAGAGTTCAGACAGGGACAATTACCTTTTGTCAAAGGGGGAGAGAGAGTAATCGGAGGCATAGAAATGCAGAGAAATTTCAGAGGCATGAAGATAGGGGGAGTAGCCCTAGGGATAGTTTAAACAAGGGGAGCAATCCCAAAGGGAGATACCCTTTGCCATTGATGTGAAAGGGGGAGATATAGAAACATTAATGAGAAGCGATGGTCATAGGGGGAGCATGAGCATGAGTGTTGTCATGTCTAAGTGTTGTCATCAATGCCAAAGGGGGAGATTGTTGGACAGTTGGTTTTCATTGATGTCAACCCTTGAAGATTGATCTCGTAGATTGATGTCAACCCTTAGAGATAGATTTCAACCCTTGAAGAAAGTCTAGTAGCAAATTTCGGTATCCCCAAAGATGTGGTTAAGGAACCTAAGTTTGTATGAGGAATAAAGATATGAATATCGATGAATTTGCAAGGAAGACTATCATATATGGATAGTACATGTTGTGCCATTTTCGGTGATATGTGGTATGTCACATGGGTCCTCACAGTTGAGGAGATATGACTTAGTCAAGTTGGAGGACCCTCATGAATATTCTAGAATCCTCTAGAAGGTCAACAAAGAAGTCAATTATTCTAAAGGCTCCTAGAAAGTCATCAAGAAGTTTACTAGTCAAAGTGGTTGCAACTAGGAGTTAATTATGGGTAAAGTTGTTGCAATAAGAAAATAATTAAAAATAAATTAGTTGCAACAAGAAGTGGAGACTTTACTAGTTATGAGTAAAGTAGTTGCAACAAGAAAGTGGGTTAGCCCTAAAAGATGGAAGTTGGGTAAAATAGTTAGAAGATAACCCCTAAAGGAAGGCACTTTGAGAGTATAAATAATAGAGAAAGAGACTCTCATTATCACCTATTGAGCACATTTGAATGTCTATCTTGTGAAAGATTTATTGTAGGTACTCATTGATACATCTGAAGTTGCACTAGTCTGAAGTATTGAAGGAAGAGTGACGACAAAGTTTCGCATCTACAGAAGAGAGTAGGAAAGTTGTGAAAAATCGTGATTAGGGCCATCCCCGTGGCTCAAATAGTAAATGTCTTGCGAGGCATCCCTACGGTTCACATATAGCCTGTCAGGTGATGTCCCTGCAAGACATTTGCCTTTGTCACATGAGGCACTACCAGACCTCAAGGATGAAGCATGATTTAGGTTGCATAAGTTGAGGTGAGACTACAAGAAGTTTGACAATGATCAAGTACAACATATCTATCTACATGATCAAAAGGTATGTTATATGCTTTTTTGTAGTTAGATGTTGGTGATTGTGTGGGATATGGTCATGGGAGATTGAACATTTTCCTTGGAGGGACTATTGGCTATATGGTACATACATATCCCTGGTATTTGGTCTATGATTGTTATGGTTCTTTGTTAGAAGCACATATTGGGATATATTTGAGGCATTTTCTTGTACATGGTTGAGGTATGGTCTTGTGAGCTTAGGTATTTTCCTAGAGATGCTATTACTTTTATGGTTCTATTTGTAGTGAATGTTCTGAGGAAAATTTGTTGAAGTACATTGCTAGTGCACTTAGTCTAGTTTATTGGCATATCTTGTGGTGCCTTGTGAGAGGAATTTGTTAGTGGTCTTGGTACATTATTGGATTATGAGTGGTACATGCTTGAGGCTATATAACAGTTAGGTTTTGGCACATGGTTTGATGTAAGGGTTTATTGTATTCAGTTTTTGGACAATGTGATGTGTTTTTATAGGCATTTTGTTGGTTATCTTGGTATATGGTTGATGTACATGGTTGGGACATGGTGATGTACATGGTATGATGATCTTGGTACATCTTGTTGAGACATAGCTTGGTGATGTTGATATTTGTTTAATGT
>JZKD02S1773861.1:68637-81189 GCA_000966675.3 Picea glauca
AATATTGAATGTTATAATTTCCACAATTATGGTCGCATAGCCCATGATTGTAGAAGTATGATGGATACTTTCTTAAGAAAGAACACTAGTATCATATATAGGAAGGTTTGGAAAAGAAAACAAGAACATGTAAATGAAGATCAGATGAATGGACACCCAGAAGTCATATTTTCAATATTGACAATAATACGAGATGAAGACAAATCTACAAAGAAAAAGGAAGATGTCAAATATAAGAAGGTTTGGAGAAGAAATGAAAAACAAGAAGAACATGTGAATAAAGAACATGTCTTAGAGATTACAAGATTTACAGTAGCATGAGAAATAAAAGAAGAACAGGTCTCAGAGATCACGGGATTTGCAGTAGCATAAGAAAGAAAAGAAGAACAGGTCCCAGCGATCACAGGATTTGCAGTAGCATGAGAAAGAAAAGAAGAGCAGTTGAATAAAGAACGGGCCCAAGAGATTGTACTTTGAGGAATTATAGTGAAAAATCAATCCACAAGTAGAAAGAAAGAATTTAGAGTTCAAAGGGATGATGAGTCTATAGACGAAGATGAATATTACTCTGCATAAGACTCTAAGTAAACATGAATATTGAACAGGGGGAGTCTAGGCAACAACGCTATAGATCCGAGATTTATCTTTCGAGCAGTTTGAAGTGTTTCAGAATGATAATTGATAAAGACAATTTCATAATGGATCGATGGAAGAGGTACATAATAATAGATTGATCGATTGAGAAAGCAATGTTCCCACACATGTGTTAGTTGGTAGTTATACAGGTAGAAGGTTATGATTATATTCATGTAGAGATATCGTCAGTACAGGTTGTTCCAGACATGCAAAGCTTGGATTGCAGATAGAGAAGATCAATTGACACATTGTATATGTGATGATAGTTGTAGCAGTGAAGACTTCATGATAGTTCAATGACAGATGGGTAAACATTGTGGAAAATTGAGTAGCAGAGTCATGGACAATATGGACAAAGAGGGATTCATAATACACTTAACATGTTTGGATAGATATATGATAGTGGATGAGACCATGAGTTCAGAACAGATTGGTTCAAAGACTAACTCAAAGACAGTTGGATGATCTTGATAATGAAACATTTGAATGCTTAAAATTTGAATGATTTGTATATATGTCAGTGATTTACATGAGGACACGCCAATGGAAAAAAACTCCAAAAAGGGAAACAGGTATAGGAAGACCTAAATTTGATCTACATATTAAAAAGAAGTCAAGGGGAGAGAAATTGTCAAAGAAGAGATCAGAAGAGAGAAGAGAGACGGAGCAGCCCCAAGGGAGAGTTCAGACAGGGACAATTACCTTTTGTCAAAGGGGGAGAGAGAGTAATCGGAGGCATAGAAATGCAGAGAAATTTCAGAGGCATGAAGATAGGGGGAGTAGCCCTAGGGATAGTTTAAACAAGGGGAGCAATCCCAAAGGGAGATACCCTTTGCCATTGATGTGAAAGGGGGAGATATAGAAACATTAATGAGAAGCGATGGTCATAGGGGGAGCATGAGCATGAGTGTTGTCATGTCTAAGTGTTGTCATCAATGCCAAAGGGGGAGATTGTTGGACAGTTGGTTTTCATTGATGTCAACCCTTGAAGATTGATCTCGTAGATTGATGTCAACCCTTAGAGATAGATTTCAACCCTTGAAGAAAGTCTAGTAGCAAATTTCGGTATCCCCAAAGATGTGGTTAAGGAACCTAAGTTTGTATGAGGAATAAAGATATGAATATCGATGAATTTGCAAGGAAGACTATCATATATGGATAGTACATGTTGTGCCATTTTCGGTGATATGTGGTATGTCACATGGGTCCTCACAGTTGAGGAGATATGACTTAGTCAAGTTGGAGGACCCTCATGAATATTCTAGAATCCTCTAGAAGGTCAACAAAGAAGTCAATTATTCTAAAGGCTCCTAGAAAGTCATCAAGAAGTTTACTAGTCAAAGTGGTTGCAACTAGGAGTTAATTATGGGTAAAGTTGTTGCAATAAGAAAATAATTAAAAATAAATTAGTTGCAACAAGAAGTGGAGACTTTACTAGTTATGAGTAAAGTAGTTGCAACAAGAAAGTGGGTTAGCCCTAAAAGATGGAAGTTGGGTAAAATAGTTAGAAGATAACCCCTAAAGGAAGGCACTTTGAGAGTATAAATAATAGAGAAAGAGACTCTCATTATCACCTATTGAGCACATTTGAATGTCTATCTTGTGAAAGATTTATTGTAGGTACTCATTGATACATCTGAAGTTGCACTAGTCTGAAGTATTGAAGGAAGAGTGACGACAAAGTTTCGCATCTACAGAAGAGAGTAGGAAAGTTGTGAAAAATCGTGATTAGGGCCATCCCCGTGGCTCAAATAGTAAATGTCTTGCGAGGCATCCCTACGGTTCACATATAGCCTGTCAGGTGATGTCCCTGCAAGACATTTGCCTTTGTCACATGAGGCACTACCAGACCTCAAGGATGAAGCATGATTTAGGTTGCATAAGTTGAGGTGAGACTACAAGAAGTTTGACAATGATCAAGTACAACATATCTATCTACATGATCAAAAGGTATGTTATATGCTTTTTTGTAGTTAGATGTTGGTGATTGTGTGGGATATGGTCATGGGAGATTGAACATTTTCCTTGGAGGGACTATTGGCTATATGGTACATACATATCCCTGGTATTTGGTCTATGATTGTTATGGTTCTTTGTTAGAAGCACATATTGGGATATATTTGAGGCATTTTCTTGTACATGGTTGAGGTATGGTCTTGTGAGCTTAGGTATTTTCCTAGAGATGCTATTACTTTTATGGTTCTATTTGTAGTGAATGTTCTGAGGAAAATTTGTTGAAGTACATTGCTAGTGCACTTAGTCTAGTTTATTGGCATATCTTGTGGTGCCTTGTGAGAGGAATTTGTTAGTGGTCTTGGTACATTATTGGATTATGAGTGGTACATGCTTGAGGCTATATAACAGTTAGGTTTTGGCACATGGTTTGATGTAAGGGTTTATTGTATTCAGTTTTTGGACAATGTGATGTGTTTTTATAGGCATTTTGTTGGTTATCTTGGTATATGGTTGATGTACATGGTTGGGACATGGTGATGTACATGGTATGATGATCTTGGTACATCTTGTTGAGACATAGCTTGGTGATGTTGATATTTGTTTAATGTACATGGTTGATGTGCATGGTTGACACATGGTATGGTATAGGTGGTGATGATACAGGTTTGGTGCATGGTTGATGCATTTGTTATGGTACATGGTTGATGGTACAGGTTCAGGTATAGGTTGATGCATGGTTGATGCTTGATACAAGTTGGCACTTGGTTGAAACACATATCTTATGATGGTATGTGGTAATATTGGTACATGCTTGGTAGAGTCATGTGTTGGTGATGTTGAGCATATGTTTTTAGATATTCTCTTGGTGATCTTAGCATGAGTTGCATGTGGATGAGAGTGGATCTTGTTTCGTGGATGAGACAATGATTGGTTGGACAGGTTGTTGTGATAGTGATCGTTTGGACAATTTGATGTGACAGTGACAATGGTAGTGATTGTGGTAGTGATAGTTGGTCTACACTTATATTTCAGAGCGACAGGAGAGGGAAAGGAAAAGGGGTTGTAGCCTCCTTCCGGTCGGTGCCGAAGAAACAGAGAGTTGGAGATTTCTTCAGGTTGGATCTTGAGAACTAGGTGGTTATAGCCACCTTTCGGTTGGAGCCGAAGAACACAAGGGGTTGTATCCTACTTTTTGTTGGAGCTAGATAATTTAGGGAGTTGTAGCTTCTTTCAGGTTGGAGCCTAAGAATAGGGGTTTGTAGCTTCCCTCTAGTTGCAACTGGAAAATTGGGAAGTTGGTGCTTCCTATGAATGTGTTTCTTCTAACATATAAGAAAAGCATTATGTGGTTTTCTTTCACATTGGGTTTCCATGTAAAATATTGGTGTACTATGTACTTGATGTGATGTGTTGATGTGATGTTACTTATGATTATATGCTTATGATCTATTGAATACAATCATAGATGATACATTGATAATAAGCTATTGAACATTGTTGTTTAAATTGAAGAATATATATATTGTGGTTAAAAGTAATAAAAGTTCTCATACAGATTCACACCCCCACACCCCCTTATCAGTATTCCAACACTCAACTTCTCCTCCTAATTACAACAATGTAAAGGAGACAATTTGTTCAAATTTAGGAGTGGTGGCTTAGATTGAGGAATTGGTTTCATCCACTCCTCTTAACCCCTCTCTAGCTTTGAATTTCAAATTTGACCATGGGTGAGGGTTCAAAGTAGCTTAGGTAAACGTTGTAGGCACAAAACCCCCTTAGACCCCTCACCTTTCCCCTCTTGTGGTATCATAGTCCCTATAAGCATTGAAGTTCAATTGATCATGGTATTTTTTATTAACTGCAAAACAAAATATGTACAATATTCTCAGCACCATGATATCATGTCAATGTCACAAAGTTATAAACCATCCATGCAAAGTATTTAAGCAATTTAATTACAAATAATTCCAAGAGTAAAATTTGGGATATTACATCCCCTCCCCCTTGGAATAACATTGTCCTCGATGTTCTTTATTGCAATAATGTCTATTGTGAAAATAGGGATGGATATGCCTCTCTCATGGCATCCTCCATCTCCCAAGTGGCCTCATTTGGCCCAAAGTGCTTCCATTGCACTTTTACTCGAGTGATGGTTCGGTTCTGGAGCATTGTGGCTTTCCTGTTTAGTATGCACAAGGGCTTTGGTTGGAACTCTCCATCTAGTTCCACCTAGATAACATTCCAATCAATAACATGTTTAGAATCATGTACATGTTTTTTAATCAAAGATACATGAAAAACATTATGTATTTTAATATTAGCAGGGAAAGCAAGTTTATAAGCTACCAGTCCCATCCTTTCCAAAATTTCAAATGGTCCACAATATCTGGGTGCAAGTTTGGCATAAGCTCCAAGCTTCAATGAACCCTTATGCGGTTTCACTTTAAGATACACATGCTCGCCAACTTTGAATTCTTTGTGAATCCGGTTTCAGTCTGCGTAACTCTTTTGTTTGTCTTGGGTTGTATTCAAGTTTTGTTTGATCTTGATAACTTCATGTTCCATGTCTTTCAACATTTCTAGTCCAAGTGTAATTCTATTCATTGGGTTGTCCTAACTTACATGTGTATTACACCTTTTTCCATATAGCTCCTCAAAAGGACTCATCTTTAAAGATGTTTGGTAACCATTGTTATAGGAAAAATTGACCAAATGAAGGTACTCCTCCCATTTACTTGGTCTATTCATGACATACATGTGAAGCATGCCTTCCAATATTTGTTTTTTCCTTTGTGTTTTCCCATCTGATTGTGGATGATAGGAAGTAATGAAATTTAATTGTGTTCCCAAGCCTTCGAATAGGCCTTTCCAAAATCTTGATGTAAACTTTGAATCTCTATCAGGTATGATTGTGGTAGGTACTCCATGCAATATGAAGATTTATTTCATGAAAATATCTGCAACATTGAATTATTTAAATGTGGATTTTATAGGAATGAAATGAGCAACCTTGCTCAATTTGTTCTCTACAACCATAATGGCATCATGTTGTTTCACTGTTATCGACAATCCTATGATAAATTCCATGTTGATCACTTCCCATTTCCATTCAGGAATGGGTAAAGGTTGCAACAAGCATGTTGGATGTTTATGTTTTGCTTTAACCTATTGAAATTCCAAGCATCTTGCAATATAGTCAACAATTTCATTTTTCATTCCAGGCCAAAAATATTGTTTTCTTACTGCAGTAATCATTTTCTGGTACCCTGGATGTCCTGAGTAAGGTTTCTTGTGCATTTCATCCAAGATAAGTCCTTTTAACTCATCTACATTCTGGATGTATAATATCTCTTTGTAGATCATCAATCCTTCTTCATTTATATGATAGCCATCAAATTTTTGGTTTGGTGGCTCTTATTGTAGGCCTTCCTTTACTTGTAGAAAGTACTCATCCTTATCCAAGGCCTCTTTTATCTTGGACTTAAGATCATATTTTCAAGTGTTGATAGCTGCCAAATGTATATCCTAAATACTTCTACTAAGTGTATATGCTACCTTATTTTCTTTTCCCTTTATGAGTCTAATTTCAAAATCATGCTTGTTGATGAATGCTAACCATCTTGCTTGTCTAGAATTCAAGTGAGGCTGATAAAAAAGATGTTTTAATTTGTTGTGGTTTGTCAACAAAAAAAAAATTCTTAGACCTATCAAGTTGTGTCTTCACATCTTCAGTGCATGTATTATGATTGTAAATTATACATCATGGGTACCATATTTCCTTTCATGCTCCAATTTCCTGGATTCATAACTTACCACATGATCATCTTGCATAAGAAATCCACCCAGTCATTCTTTACACACATATGTACACACTATGAAGTCTTTGGTTGAGTCAACAATCTTTAGTATCGGTGCACTAGTTAGAAGATGCTTCCACTGTTCAAATATTACTTCACATTTAGTATACCACACAAACTTTACTCCTTTCTTCTACAAAGAGGTTATGGGTTGGCCAATTTTTGAAAACCCCTCTATGAATCTTCTGTAGTATCCCACCAGTCACATAAATGACCTTATATTTATCACATTCTTTGGAGTGTGTCGGTTCATAATGGCCTTGATCTTTTATGGATCAACTGATATTCCTTGTTCTAATATGATGTGTCCCCAAAAACTATATTTTCCTCTAATAGAAATCACATTTACTTAACTTGGAATACAAATGATGTTCTCTTAGTGTTTGCAACACCAATCTAAGATGCTCTTTATGTTCTTCTGATTTAGAGTAGATAAGGATATCACCAATAAATACCAATACAAACTTACCTGGATATTTGTTGAAAACATTGTTCATGAGACACATGAAGGTATTGATGCATTGGTAAGTCCAAATGGTAACACTGTGAACTCATAATGACCATATATTGTTCTGAAAGTTGTCTTATGAATATCCTCATGTTTAATTTTGACTTGATGATACCCTGATTTCAAGTTAATTTTTTAAAACACTTTTGATCCTTGCACCTGATTGAACAGATCATCAATTTGGGGAAAAGGGTACTTGTTTTTCATTGTCACTTTGATCAACTATCTGTAATCAATGCATAGTTTAAGAGTGCCATGTTTCTTCTTCACAAAAAATATAGGTGCTCCCCAAGGAGACACACTTGGTCCAATATACCCTTTGTCTAACAATTCCTATATTTGCATTGTCAGTTCCATCAGTTCAGGTGTACTCATTCTATACAGAGATCTTGAAATAGGTGCAGAATCAGACATGATATCACTTGAGAAATCAATATCTCTTTTAGGAGGTAGACCTAGTATCTCTTCTGGAAAGACGTCCTTAAATTCTTGAAGTATTGGATAATATTCAATATTTGACTCTTTACTTTTTGTTGACTCCAATGCGTGAATTGAATATAACTGAAAATCTTTTCTAGCACTCCTTTTTAACTATAAGGCTGAAATTTGTCTGATAGAAATGGTTATCGAAGTGTCTTTCACTACAATTGGATTACCTTCATCATCTATGCATTCAAAGGTATTATTGTAGCATTCCAACTTCACTTTATGTGCTATCATCCAATCCATGCCAATTAAGGCATCATACGAACCCAAAGGTAAAATATTCAAATCCACCCTTGTGAACACTCTATTCATTTCCAATGGGCAATCTTCTATTAATTCACTAACCTTTCTCTTTACTCATGTACCCAACTGAACTAACCAATATTTCTTGTGTTTTATTTTTTGAAGGATACATGTATAAAAAATCTTAGGTGCAATGTAGCTATTACTAGATCCAAGATCAATTAGAATAGAAATAGCTTTCTTAGCAATCTTACCATCAACTTCCATCACTAATGTCTGGTGGTCTTCCTGTCAATCCTCTAATGTAGCATATATTTTTGGAATAGTCTTTGCTACGTCATTTGCTATTGTAGATTTTTGTATAGTATAGGTAGTCTTCTTGGTTTCCTACCTATAAGGACAGTCCCTGAGCAGATGCTCTTCTCTGCATCCCCATCGCTTGAGAAACCCTTTCCAAGGCTCCCTTAGCTTTATTGCAACTAACTCTACTGGTTTGTTTCCACTCTGAGATGAAAAATTCTATTGAAAGTTTCTTCGTGTTGGATTATTTGTTTTAAAAATTTTGGATTGATTCTTAAACTGTGGAAGCTTAAATCCTTTCTTTCTCTACTCAAAATTTTCCTTTTTCTTTTCCTTCAACATCTTGTTGAATTCTGGTTTGTTCTTGCTTTGCTCATAAAAATACATACCTTTTCTTATTGTATCATCAAGAGTCTTAGGATCATCAAACTCAATTTTGTCTCTTTATGATTAAGACAACCCACTAAGGAAACATTGAATCTTCACTTTTGTTAATGTTTAAGCCATTATTATAGTTGTTTGCATTTCATTAGATAACAATAGCATAATCCAAGATCACTGAGAAATACACAATCACAAGAGACACAACATTTATCCTGGGAAACCCTCTAGGGGAAGAAAACCCAGCAAAACTTCCTTAACATAGATAGTCAATACAATGCCAAGAGATCTCTTAAACTAATAAAGAAAGTCCTCTCCTAGATATGCGCCACTCTCTCTCTCCTTCTTCTCCAGCAGCAGATCTGAAACTTGTCTCTCAATGAGAAAGTGAGTTGTGTATTTAAGTGAGGTGCTAGCCTCATTATTTATATTAGACTGGCACGTGTGAAGTGTCTCTTCACTGGCAGGGCCGACTTCTTCCACTGGGTGGTTATAACCACCTTAATTACATTCTGGGGCCTCTTTAATATATGTTGGGGATGACTTCTTATTCTGCCTATTATAATTAACATTTGACCAATCCGTAAAAGGGGATTTGGTACTATTACAATAGCCGATAAGATCAATCCACAATGGGGATTGATCTAATGAATAATATATCAAATAATAATAAGAATACTCTTTGTAGTTACATTATTTCAACACTCCCCCTTAACAAGGGTATTCTTCAGCAACATCATGCGAGAGAGAGAGGACAACATCATCAACAACATCAAGTGAGTGAGAGGACAGCATCATCAATATCATCTTGGAACACTGACTGACGTATCTATAAATCATCGGAAGTTTTCTTCATTGGCACCATCGTCATTCTCAAGGAATGCAATTATCATCTGCAACAATATGTATTAGTATAAAAACTGATACATCATCATCATCACAACACAAGGCTAGCTCATCATAATACAAGACTGGCTTTACGTCACAACTGTCAAGTTGGAAGCTCAGTACTTGTCTCATCTCAATGTCTTGCTTTACGTCACAACACTCAGTTTGGAAGAAAGATACTAAACTGGCTTTACATCACAGCTATCAAGTTGGAAGCACAGTACTAGTCTCATCTCATTGTCTTTCTTTACATCACAGCACTAAAGCTGGAAGCAAGATACTCGTCATGCTTTACGTCACAACCATCAAGTCGGAAGCAGGATACTATACTGGCTTTACGTCACAGTTATCCAGCCGGAAGCTCAGTGATAGTCTCATCATATCATCTTGCTTTACGTCACAACCATCAGGTCGGAAGCAAGGTACACATCCTGCTTTACGTCACAACCATCATATTGGAAGCAGGGAACTAGACTTTCTTTACATCGCAACTATACAGCCAGAGGCATAGTATTAGTCACACATCATCTTTCTTTACGTCACAACCATTAGGTCGGAAGAAAGGTACACATCTCATCTTACTTTACGTCTGACAACTAGGTCAGAAGCAAGGAACATCTCATCTTGCTTTACATCTGACAACTAGGTCAGAAACAAGGAACACAACAAATACTCCCCCTTTTGAGGAAGGTCCTTTCGGACTATGCCAAGCTTATCTCGGAAGTATTCAAACTTCACACGAGATAGGGGCTTGGTCAACACGTCAGCAACATGTTCATCTGTGCTAATGTACTGGAGCTTTAAGGCTCCTCTCTGTACCATGTCACGGATGTAATGATAACGAATCTCTATGTGCTTCGACATATCGTGGAATACAGGATTCTCTGTCATTTTTATGCAGCTCTGGTTGTCACATAGAATCAAGGTTGCTCTCATCTCTAAGTCAAATAGGTTGGTCAGCAACTTTCGAAGCCATATAGCTTTGCAGCTGAAAGAACATGCAACAATGTATTATGCATCCATTGTGCTGAGAGAAATACTGGATTTCTTCCTACTCTTCCAAGAGATCATAGCTGATCCCAAACTGAAACAACATTTTGAAGTGTTTTTCCTGTCAGAAACACTTCCTGCCCAATCTGCATCAGCATATCCGCTCAATGTGAAATCATGATCTCCATCATAGATAAGTCCATAATCTATTGTACCTTTAAGGTACCTCATCACATGTTTTGCAGCCACTAGGTGAACACGTATGGGTTCTACCAAAAACTGACTCAAGGTGTTCACGACAAAACAAATGTCTGGTCTGGTGTTCGTCAGGTACATCAGCGATCCAATAATTTGTCTGTATAGTGTGGCATCAATCAATTCTGACGAAGTATCGACCGACAGCTTCAGCTTCGCTTCCATGGGTGTATTCATGGGCTTGCATTCCAACATGTTGAATCTCTTCAAGATTTCGACCGTGTACTTCCCTTGGTTAAGGAAGATCCTCTTAGGACTCTGCCATACCTCAAGACCTAAAAAATAATTCATTAGGCCAAGGTATTTCATTTCAAATTCCGAGGCAAGTCTCTTTTTACATTCAGTGATGAGCTTTTCTTCTCCAATTAAGAATAAATCATCCACATATAGCAGTAAGATTACTGGCTCATTGTTCATGATTTTGAAGTATAGGTTAGAGTCTGTTTTACTCTTGGTAAAGCCTAAGCTCGTCAAGAAACTGTCTATATGGCCATACCAAGATCTAGGATCTTGCTTCAATCCGTATAAGGATTTCTTCAATCTGCATACATGAGACTTCATGTCTTCAACCTCAAATCCTTGAGGTTGATCTATATACACTTACTCTTCTATGACATTGTTTAGGAAAGTTGTCTTCACGTCCATCTGGTGCAGCTTCCACTTCATCTTAGCTGCAAGAGCTATGCTGGTTCTGATCGAAGTGTATCTGGCCACAGAAGCGAATGTATCTTCATAGTCAATGCCTTCCTTCTGGGAAAAGTCACGAGTGACAAATCTTTCTTTATACTTCTCAATACTTCCATCAACAACATGTTTTATTTTGAAGAGCCATCTGGAGGATACCACATATTTATTCTTCGGTCTGGGAACTATTTCTCATACTTCGTTCTTCATTATGGATTGGCATTCCTCTGTCATGGCATCTGTCCATTCTTTCCTCTAAATGGCTTCTTCAAAGAAGGTAGGCTCCTATTCTAGGAGATCACACATCAAAGTCGTAGTTCCTTGGGGAACACCGTACTTCTCTCCATATTGAATAAGATCTCTAGCCCAAGCTGGATTTCTTTTATGGAGGATCGTCATCTGAGGAGGTTCTTGCACTTCTACTGTATCATGGTCTTCTAGAAGTTCCTCATCAGAAGAAGTTACGACTTCCCTCACTGGTTCTGCAGCTCTGGGAACCTCCCTCATTGCAGTATTGGGGATTATGGGTTCCTCTTCATATGCCTCTTCAAGCTGGCATAGTTTAGATTTCTTGAGTGTTGCATATTCATCAAAGGTCACATCCCTATTGATCTCAATGTGATGTTGACCTGGTATATAGATTCTGGATACCTCACAGTATCCCACAAATATTCCCTTCTTTCTTAAAGGGTCCAGCTTGTTTCTTTTTTCTTTAGGTATATGCATAAACACTGGACAGCCAAATATTTTGAGATGGCTTACCTCTGGCTTCTTTCTGGTGAACATATATTCTGGTGTCTTGATCCCAAGATCACTGAGAAATACACAATCACAAGAGACACATCATTTATCATGGGAAACCCTCTAGGGGAAGAAAACCCAGCAAAACTTCCTTAATATAGATAGTCAATACAATGCCAAGAGATCTCTTAAACTAATACAGAAAATCCTCTCCCAGATATGCGCCACACTCTCTCTCCTTCTTCTCCAGCAGCAGATCCGAAACGTGTCTCTCAATGAGCAAGTGAGTTGTGTCTAAGTGAGGTGCTAGCCTCCTTATTTATATTAGACTGACACGTGTGAAGTGTCTCTTCACTGGCAGGGTCGACTTCTCCCACTGGGTGGTTATAACCACCTTAATTACATTCTGGGGCCTCTTTAATATATGTTGGGGCCGACTTCTTATTCTGCCTATTATAATTAACATTTGACCAATCCGCAAAAGGGGATTTGGTACTATTACAATAGTTGACAAGATCAATCCACAATGGGGATTGATCTAATGAATAATATATCAAATAATAATAAGAATACTCTTTGTAGTTACATTATTTCAACACTCCCCCTTAACAAGAAGGGTATTCT
>JZKD02S1773872.1:0-25313 GCA_000966675.3 Picea glauca
ACTTTGACCTTTTGGGGCTTATAGATGACATATGAGGGTCCTCCAACTTCGTAAGGCCATAAATCTCAAATCGTGAGGAGTTATGTGACATTCCAAATACCACAAGAAATGGAATGACATGTACTATCCATATAGAATAGTATTATCTGAAAGTATATCATAACTCATATCATTATCCATCAAACAAACTTGGGTCCATTACCCAAACCTGGGGTCTCCAACTTCTCATGGCCATAACTGTCTAACCGTGAGGAGTTATGTGACGTTCCACGTACCACTGGAAATGGAATGACAAGCACTGTCCATATAGGATAGTTTACCTGACAAATTCATTGTCCTTCTTCTCATTATTCCACAATTAAGCATGGGTTCTCTTACTCCGCAAAGTGTCTTCCCATGAGGGATTTCACCATAAGGGGACCACTTTGGAGTTCATCCATCTGTACTTCTTATCAACCATGACAAGACAATAATGAGTCATCTTTACATCAAACAATATTGGGTCCATTACCCAAACCATTGTGCTACGGGGCTTTCTTCAAGGGTTGACAACAATGACAACCAACCTTAATCAACAATCTATAGTTCCGTTGTATACATCTTGCACCAAAAACTTCCATGGTCTAGAATTCCTCCACATATTGGAATATGGTCTACATTTGGACCACAAATTATCTATTACAATACATTAATATAAATACAATTTAAATTAATGGTCCTATATCGTGACATCATGAGCCCGACCGACCGTAGTTCCTTTCAACACTTAGCCAATTATCTCTCNAAACCTGGGGTCTCCAACTTCTCATGGCCATAACTCTCTAACCGTGAGGAGTTATGTGACGTTCCACATACCACTAGAAATGGAATGACAAGCACTATCCATATAGGATAGTTTAACTAACAAATTCATTGTCCTTCTTCTCATTATTCCACAATTAAGCATGAGTTCTCTTACTCCGCAAAGCATCTTCCCATGAGGGATTTCACCATAAGGGGACCACTTTGGAGTTCATCCATCTGTACTTCTTATCAACCATGACAAGACAATAATGAGTCATATTTACATCAAACAATATTGGGTCCATTACCCAAACCATTGTGCTATGGGGCTTTCTTCAAGGGTTGACAACAATGACAACCAACCTTAATCAACAATCTACAGTTCCGTTGTATACATCTTGCACCAAAAACTTCCATGGTCTAGAATTCCTCCACATATTGGAATATGGTCTACATTTGGACCACAAATTATCTATTACAATAAATTAATATAAATACAATTTATATTAATGGTCCTATATCGTGACATCATGAGCCTGACCGGCCATAGTTCCTTTCAAGACTTAGCCAATTATCTCTCCGCGGGGTCGCGCCTTAGCGCTAACGAAATTTTATGCCCCATCTTCCGTGATATACATGTTGCACACAACATTTCTGTGATATACATTTTTCACCAATCACTTTCGTCATTCAAAGTGGATGTTAGCAGTCGGTCAGAGTCATGATATAAAAGCACAAACACAAATGTGAACCGGTCCATCCGCCAATGCGCCCATTGGGACATTTTCATAAATATGGATAAGTAACGAGAAAGATAGTAGAGAGGAAAAATGGTTGTGACAAGAGCTCCCGAGAAGACCTAAGGCCCCGCCTGTCAAATTGTATATATATTCTGCTTCTACTCATGACAACTTAGTGGTTCGCTTATTGCCATTAAAAAACAAAAAAACGTATTAAACAACGATTTACGGGAGCCCAACCGGCCCCCAGGTTGGCTCTATTATAGATCTTCCACCCAAAATTTTTGTCATCTACAATTCCATTATATACATCTTGCACCAAAAAAATTTGTGGTCTGCAATTCCTCCACATATTGGAACATGTTCTACATTTTAATAAATATACTTAAACTTGAACCTAACTTTTTTTGAACTCGTCGATTGGTCCTATGTCGTCACATCATGAGCCTGACCGACTGCAGTTCCTTTCAACACTTAGCAAATTATCTCTTTGCGGGGTTGTGCCTTAGCGGTAATGAAATTTTATGCCCCATGTTCTGTTGCAGACAACACTTCCCTAATATACATTTTGCACCAAACACTTCCGTCATTTACAGTTCGACGCGCTATTATAGATCTTGCACCCAAAACTTGTGTCATCTACAGTTCCGTTGTATACATCTTGCACCAAAAACTTTCGTTGTCTACAATTCCTCCACATATTGGAACATGGTCTGCATTTGGACCAAAAATTATCTATTACAATACATTAATATAAATACAATTTAAATTAATGGTCCTATATCATCACATCATTAGCCCGACCGACCGCAGTTCCTTTCAACACTTATCCAATTATCTCTTCGCAGGGTCACACCTTAGCGCTAACGAAATTTCATGTCCCATGTTTTGTGATATACATGTTTCACACAACATTTTCGTGATATACATTTTTCACCAAACACTTTCATCAATCAAAGTGGATGTTAACAGCCAGTCAAAGTCACAATATAAAAGCACAAGCACAAATGTGAACCGGTCCGTCCACCAACGCACCCATTGGGACATTTTCATAAAAACGGCTAAGTAACGAGAAAGATAGTAAATATGAAAAATGGTCGTGACAAGGGATCTCGAGGAGACATAAGGCCCCACCTGTCAAATTGTATATATATTCTTCTTCTACTTGTGACAACTCAGTGGTTCTCTTATTGCCATTAACAACCAAAAAAATGTATTCAACAGCGATTTACGGGAGCTTGACCGACCCCCGAGTGGGCGCTATTATAGATCTTGCACCCAAAACTTGCTTCATCTAGAGTTCTGCTATATACATCTTGCACCAAAAACTTTTGTGGTCTGCAATTCCTCCACATATTGGAACATGGTCTACATTTGGACCACAAATTATCTATTACGATACATTAATATAAATACAATTTTAATAAATATACTTAAACTTGAACCTGAACTTTTGTACTCTACAATTCGTCGCAACTTGACGCTATCGATTTATTATGCCCCATGTTCTATGATATACATGTTGCACACCACACTTATGTGATATACATTTTGCACCAAACACTTGCGTCATATACAATTTGACCCCGGTTATAGAGCCCGCCTATCCGAAAATCCGTGATCTGAAAAGTGGTTGTTAGTGGTCGGTCGAAGTCACGATATAAAAGCACAAGCGCAAATGTGAACCTGTCTATCTGCCAATGCGCCCATTGGGACATTTTCAAAAAACCGGCCTAGTAATGAGAAAGATAGTAGAGAGGAAAAACGGTCGTGACAATAGCTCCCGAGGAGATGTAAGGCCTCGCCTATCAAATTGTATATATATTCCGCTTCTACTCGTGACAACTTAGTGGTTCGCTTATTGCCATTAACAACCAAAAAAATGTATTCAATAACGATTTACGGGAGCCTGACTGACCCCCAGGTTGCGCTATTATAGATCTTGCGCCCAAAACTTACGTCATCTAATGGAATTTAATGCCCCATGTTCCATGATATACATGTTGCACACAACACTTCCCTAATATACATTTTTCACCAAACACTTCCGTCATTTAGAGTTCGACGCGTTATTATAGATCTTGCACCCAAAACTTGTGTCATCTACAGTTCTGTTGTATACATCTTGCACCAAAAACTTTAGTGGTCTACAATTCCTCCACATATTGGAACATGGTCTACATTTGGACCACAAATTATCTATTACAATACATTAATATAAATACAATTTAAATCAATGGTCCTATATCATCAGATCATGAGCCCGACCAACCATAGTTCCTTTCAACACTTAGCCAATTATCTCTCCACGGGGTTGCGCCTTAGCGCTAATGAAATTTTATGCCCCATGTTTCGTGATATACATGTTGCACACAACATTTCCATGATATACATTTTTCACCAAACACTTTTGTCATTCAAAGTGGATGTTAGCGGTCAGTCGGAGTCACGATATAAAATCACAAGCGCAAATGTGAACCGGTCCTGTCCTCCAACGTGCCCATTGGGACATTTTCGAAAAAATGATCGTGACAAGGGCTCCCAAGGAGACATAAGGCCCCACCTGTCAAATTGTATATATATTATTCTTCTACTCATGACAACTCAGTGATTCGCTTATTTCCATTAACAACCAAAAAAACGTATTCAACAATGATTTACGGGAGCCCGACCGACCCCCAGGTTGGCGCTATTATAGATCTTGCACCCAAAAATTTCGTCATCTACAGTTTCGTTGTATAAATATTTCACCAAAACCTTTCGTGGTCTGCAATTCCTCCACATATTGGAACATGGTCTACATTTGGACCACAAATTATCTATTATGATACATTAATATAAATACAATTTATGCCCCATGTTCCGTGATATACATGTTTCACACAACACTTCCGTGATATACATTTTGCACCAAACACTTTCTTCATTTACATTTCGACACACTATTATAGATCTTGCACCGAACCACAAATTATCTATTACAATACATTAATATAAATACAATTTAAATTAATGGTCCTATATCGTCATATCATGAGCCCGACCAACTGCAGTTCCTTTCAACACTTAGCCAATTATCTCTCCGTGGGGTTGCGCCTTAGCGCTAACGAAATTTTATGCCCCATGTTCCGTGATATACATGTTGCACACAACATTTCTGTGATATACATTTTTCACCAAACACTTTCGTCATTTACAATTCGACCCCATTTTCCACAATTTACCTTGTAACTTGCTTGGCAGGGACTATGCTGCCACGCAACACTTGTTATTTAAAGAAACTCTTGATTGTTCTACAAGGCACATCTGAATTGGTATTAACATTTCAATTTTTAGCATCTTCAAAAGTTAATCATCTTTTTTAATTCAATTTTACTATACCTAGTTCATAATGTTAGTGTACTTCTTCAACTTGGTACCAACTAAATGTGAGATAAACTAGGATTTAAATTGATTTGAAATGATGAAGTAGATGTTGAAATAAAATTCAAACTAAATATAAAACCAAATTGGTGAGAACAAAATACTAAATATTAGATATTTCATAGTAATAATGAGTTGCATAATAGTATAAGAGAATGTCCTTTAATAAGTCAATGGTGATAATTCAAATGATGATATAGTTAATTTTTATTGTGCTCATATAATTTAAAAGTTAATATTGCACTTGCAAGTAGTTGGCACCAGTCAATGTGTGTTGGATAGTTATGCATTGAAATCTTTATTAATTGAGTCAATAATAAGTTGGCCGATGTGTGTCAAAGACCAGTAGTCCATATATTGATGTATTGATGTTGAACAATTTATGTGTACATTAATAAAATATTTTTTTGATGTTGTTATATCCATATATTTCTTATTTATTCTTCACTTGTATTGATTCTTCATTTGGCATAGGAGTTATGCATCATTGTAAAATATTATTGTTGCTTCATTCTTCATTATATTGTTGGTGTCATAATCTTCTTTTTGGTGTTACTATTCATAGTTCAGCATTGGAGAGGCACTCAAGTTGATACTGCATGGTGGCTTCATAACCCAATAAAATAAAAGTGTGTGTCTTTGTCAACACTGGGTGCACTTTCATAAATACCCAACCCATAGAACACAACCTTGAGCTTGATCAAATCTACTTGAGGCATCTTGTTACTCTGCAATCATTTGCTACCTTTGTTGTTGGGATCAATTTAGACTCAATTGATTTGGGTCGTTGTTTTGGCTCATTCAACACTACCAATTATCCTCCTTTTTGTCCATTTTAACCTATCCTTACTTATCCCTTTGCCATATTTCTTTATGTTTTTAAGTTAAAGTGGCAATACAAGCTCCAAGGTATTTTATTGTTTAATTCATTGATTCTCTCTCTTTAGTGAATTAGAGAAGTAAAGGAATGTTTTTACTAATGATGGTTTATGCAGTTTGAATCTTGTAGCAGACATCTTTTTGTTCATGTAGGACTATTGGAATTATGTAGCGGCATGTTTCTAGAAAAAAAAATTCCATGGAATTTCTGGACAGATGAAGACAAATTAGGAAAATCGAAGACATGGGTTTTATGCAGAATGCCCCAAATTGGGTGAAATATATGAACATATTCAAAACAAAAAACAATTTGGGATATATGGTCGGATATTTAAGGCAGATTTTCCAAGAAATCCTGTAGCGCTTGGATTCCTATAGTTACGCCTCTTGTGGATGAATTTGGGAATATGTTTTTTTCAAAGATTGTGTTTTTATGCTTCCATTCTATTCAAACATATCCAATGGCCATTAAGTAACCTCCATTTCCTTAATCAAGTTTGTGATGGTTGTAGATCCATGTATTTGAGATCTGGTCTCATTTTGTTGTAACCATTTTCCTTCTTTGAAATGAAAGCCATATGTATAAATGTAAGAAGGATCAATCTAATTAGAGGAGAATTGTGGAAAAATTAACTTGTTGCATATCAAGAGCTCCCCATTGTAGTCTTTCTTGGTAGTGTATGCCAAGGGACACATGGCCCCTCCCTTTGGCAAATGTTGTTTGATAGTTATTTTTTATGTAAGTTTATTCAATTTATGCACTGTAATTTTATTTATGTTGTGTGGATCAACTTATGTTTGTGAGAACGAGAGTTTCATGCTTGATTTCCCGTCAGTTTAATTGGTGATTCTTTGGATAAAGAATTGTTAGAGTTATAGATTGATGCAATTGATGATCACCAGTCCTTCATTGGTTGACATCTTCTCATGATAGATATCTTGTTCGGATGCATTAATTTTCTCAATTATATTGTTTATAGTTTCAATTGAAGGTTGTCAATCTAACTCATATAGTGAATCCAACGAAGTATTGTTGAATATAAGGATATATATTCAACCTGCAATTCTACCTTAGAATATTCATTGTTAGACTGTTAGATGAGAAACATGTCTTATTAGTTTTTCTTCATAGTTCATTAGAAAATGGTGTGTTAGACACTTTGATATTAGCTCTGCATATTGTATGCCTAGTACTCTGTAAGTTTACAAACTCGGATTGATAATTAATGTATTGAATAATTTCCATATAATTATCCCCGCATTTTGGTGTCATCTTTGAAGTTTTTCAGAATATGACAAAGGAGGACATGCGAGTTAGTATTAATGAAAAAGAAAACATAAGGATGAGTGACTACATTGAAGACTAGTTCCAAGAAATCATCAGGCCAAAGCACCACTTCTTGGCATCAAATCAATCATATCAATTGGTTTCTCATATCCAAACAATCATTGAGGTATATTTTTCATATTTGGATATAATTTTATTTATGATTTCGTTGTGCACATGGCTCCATTAAATATACTCCTACACTTGAGGAATGGGTTCATTTTTCAAGTAGGGTAGGATAGTTGATAAATAAATCAATAAATGTTGCATATATTTGATTGGCTCAGTTTCAAGTATATCTTGGCAGTCTAAGTAATAAGAAGGTGTCATTCTCTTCATTACATATGCTCGGAATTCCTGCAGCAGTCACTCCCAAATCTCCCTATTCATGTTCCAATAGTGTTTCATTTCCATAAATTATGTATTTGCAGGAGCATTTTGATGGTTAGAGAAGAGTGCAAAGATGAATATTCAATGACAGTACAACAACATTCTCAATACACCGCCTGCAAAGAAAAATGGGGCAAGATTTGGTAGCCACCGGAATGTAAAGGGTTCATTTCCTGAATTGTTCATGCCCAAAATTCATGTAGGTTCATGTAGCAACCTGCTTCAATGGAAATTTTTGCACAGAGATTGCAACCAACTAAGGCCAAACAAAGAAAAATTGGGACATGGGTTTTGTGCCCCATATGGCCCTTAGAGTAAAACGCGAGCGAAATTTCCAGAAAAATGCATAATGAAGGATGTATGGGTATGTCTTTGAAGCCATTTTTTCATGTTTTCCTATAGATTTTTGCAGCAGAATGATAAAATATTTTTCAAACAAAAGAAATACAACAACAAAGTCAAGAGTATAGCCCATCAACTCCATTTAACATGATCAACATTCAACATTACTCTGTCAACATCTACATCGCCGATCCCTTTCAACAATAGTCTTTAGCATCCTTTGTATGTTCACTCTTCACAACTCCAATTCTTCCTACAAATCATGCACATTCCATCCATGTAAGTATCTTCGCAAATGAAAAGCAAGGTAACTAGAGGTAAGACATTTATGTTTCTTCCTAGTTCATTTAAAGAGTGGGAAGTTGATGCAAAATCAAAATACTTGAGCTTGTTGTATCACCCCTTTTACCCACCATTCATTTCCCTACCTATTCTCCTATATTATATCCACCCCTTTTCATCATATACCTAATGAAAAAAAACTGTCATTTTTCCTACCATTCAACTACTAATTAAATCCATCAGATCACAAATAACATGATCATATTATGAATGTAACCCATGCATGATTTGATAACCCCTTAGTAATGATTTGATAAACCTTTTTTTTTCCTATCTTCTCTTGTCGACATTTCAAATAACAATTTGGATTCAAAATGGGTTTTCCTAAATGGCTACTTCATGTAACTCATTTTCCATTCACACCCATTCAATGTTTAGTGTAGAGTTGCCAATTCTATGTGTCCCAACATTTCCATGCCACGATTTTTCCTGGTTAATGGTGCATATTGAAAATGGGTAAAAGAAGTATGTGCACATCTTCTCGATCCATAATATCAACAAGTTGATAGGGTCAAGGGTGCACTATGATCGTGGATCAATGAGCAATGGTGAAACCCCCTTATTCATCCCACATAAATAATTGACCAATGAGGGGAGGTATGCGACACACATTTCTATATCATATTCGATTATTGTTGTCAAGCTCAATTCTCCATATTTCCTCTGGAAAATCCTTGGTAATATGTCTCAAAAAATCAATAGAAACGTTGGGAATCTACATAGATGCCTCTATCATCATTAGGTTAGTCAAAATTTTGATTATCAAAGAGTTTCACTTTGGAAAAAAATTATGAGTCATAATGAATGTTGAGGCCACTATAGGAGGCCAAGATCTGAAAGTTTATGAGCATGGTGGTAATCATGATAATGATGAAAACCTCAGATCCCTTGGAGCCGAGGGATTCATTTCTTTTGCAAGAAATTTAAGTAGGGAAATTTTGAAGAATACTCAAGAAACATAACTCCCATTTCTTGAAGGATTACACAAAGTATGGAAAAACATAGTAGGGCACACAATGTTCAGATTTTAGTCCTTGTTCCTCAACAAAGAATAATAAGGCAGTCACCCATTGACTTCGAACATCAGAAGTAAGAATCAAGAGAGTCTTCATATATTTTTAGAACACCGAGAAAAAAAGATTGAGAATAAGAAGGGATAGGGAAATGACCAGTCTCAACATACTAATAGATGCTGCTAGACTCCGCTAAGAAGAGTGAAGTGATTCAATTTTTCCAAATTTTGCAAAACCATCAACTAACTTTGTTTGCATGAGGACATGCAAAAGTGCAAGTGTGGGAGAGATGTTGGGTCACTGTTTGGGCTCATTCTACACTACCAATTGGCCTCCTTTTTGTACATTTTAACCTATCCTTACTTATCCATTTTCCATATTTCCTTATGTTTTTAAGTTAAAGTTTCAATACAGGCTCCAAGGTATTTTTTTGCTTAATTCATTGATTTCTCTTTCTCTTTAGTGAATTAGATAAGGAATGGTTTTACTAATGATGTTTTATGCAGTTTGAATCCTATAGCAGTCATCTTCATGTTCCTGTAATACTACTGGAATTTTGTAGCAGCCTGTTTCTAGAAGTATTTTTTCCACGAAATTTCTGGACAGATGGAAACGAATTAGGAAATTTGAAGACATGGGTTTTGTGTGAAATGCCCCAAATTGGATGATTTACAACAATATTTTCAAAACAAGAAACATTTTGGGAGACATGGGCATATATTTAAGGCGGTTTTTCTAAGAAATCCTGTAGCACTCGAATTCCTATAGTTACACCTCTTGTGGACGAATTTGGGAATATGTTTTTGTCAAAGATTATGTTGTTGTGCTTCCATGTTATTCAAACATATCCAACATCCATTAAATAACCTCCATATCCTTAATCAAATTTGTGATGGTTTTAGATCCATGTAGTTGGGATTTGGTCTCATTGTGTTGTAACCATTTTCCTTCTTTAAAATGAAAAACATATGTATAAATGTAAGAAGAATCAATGTAATTAAAGGAGAATTATGGAATAAAGAACTTGTTGCATATCAAGAGCTCTCCACTATAGTGTTTCTTGGAAGTGTATTCCAAGGGAAACATGGCCCCTCCCTTTGGTATATGTTTTCCAATAGTTTATTTTTTTTGTGTGAGTTTATTCAATTTCTGCACTATAATTTTATTTATGTTGTGTGGATCAACTAATACTTGTGAGAACAAGAGTTTCATGCTTGATTTCTTGTCAATTTAATTGGCGATTCTATGTACAAATAATTTTCAGAGTTGCAGGTTGATGCAATTGATGATCACCAATCCTTCACCGATCGACAATTGCTCATGATAGATATATTGTCTACACACATTAAGTTTCTCAATTATGTTGTTTATAGTTTCAATTGAAGGTTGTCAATCTAACTCATAGAGTGAATCCAATGAAGTACTGTTGAATATAAGGATCTATATTCAACCTGCAATTCTACCTTAGAATATTCATTGTTAGATGAGCAATCAATCATGTTAGTTTTGCTTCATAGTTCATTAGAAAATGTTGTGTTAGACACTTTGAGATTAGCTCTACATATATTGTGTCTGGCACCTCGTAAGTTTACAAACCCATATTGATAATTAATGTATCTAATTATTTCCATATAATTCGCCCCACATCCTAGTCAACACTAAGTGCACTCGCATAAATAACCAACCCATAGAACACAACCTTGAGCTTTATCAAATATACTTGAGGCATATTGTTACTCTGCAATCACTTAATACCTTTGTTGTTGGTCAATTATATGATGAATTTAGACTCAATTAATTTTGCACAGATTCAAATATTTTAACCAATATGTTGATTTGACCAACACTAAGCCATTTCAAAACCTCACTCTCATTATTGGATAGGGATGAGGATGATGAGTCCTCACAACAAATCTTATTTTTTAATATGTTGGGATTAATTCTTGGGATGTCACAACACCAAAAAACATCATTATTTCCATATCAATGGGTGGGCATCTGTTCCTCCACACAAGGAAGCAATAAGATCATGTCGATCATGTCCCTCTTACACTAGAGAAATGTCAGTGAGCTCTCATGGCCCTTTGCCAAAATCAACCTCATTAAGCTAAATAAATTGGTCATCGTAGGCCATATGTAATTGTTCAACCAAATTTTCATTTTGAAGCCATGTTTTTATGCATATGCCTCATTGTTTGGAACTTATAGAGATATCATTTTGGTTACTTTAAGTGATGGAAGACAAGAAACACTAGCAATGTTGAGGTATTATTGTTATTTTTTCGTGTGAGGTATTTGACCCACATTCATAAGAGAGGTATTATTTTGTGTTTATAATGAAATGGAATTTCATATCAAAGAAACGAGTGAAAGGAGATGATAAGGTGTAACTTGATTTTGACAAGTCACAAAATTTACTTTAACGGAATTGTTGTAAATAAATTTTATGGAGAAGAATTATTTGTATTGTGATTGTGTCAAAAATATAATAAGGAAAGGGGGGGGAAGTAGAGAGAGCATGTAGATAAAAACAAAAGAAAAAAGAGAATATATTGGATGGGATGTTACCTTGCTTTGATACAACATGTGGGTGGTTGTACAGGGAGAAACTAGCATAGATTAATGAAAGGGAGGAGGCATGAAGGACATCCCCCACTTCATCAGATCATTCCCTTTGATGGAATGTGATATGTCTCTTGCATCCTCTTATTTCCATCATGCAAAAGCACAAACACCATCAACGAGCACTTCCATTCGCCATCGTTGCAATTATCCAATGTAAGATAAGTTTTCTAACATTTGATCAGCACAGTATAAAGCACATTTCTAAGGATTTCAATCTCTAGCTCCTTTGGCCTCCAAAAGTGAGAATTCAAGGAAGGAAGATACAATTTTCTTTTTAATGGAGGTAATGGGTTATAACTATTGCCTGCTCTCCCCCACTAAGCAAAATGAGGAAAAATCCACCATTTTTTTAGAAGAAGAAAGCTTGGATAGGCCCCAATCAAGGAGAGATCATAATCACTTTAGGAAAAGGTATCACGTTTCCTATCCCTGTCATGGTGCCACTTTTACAAGGAGATCTAATAGACTACAAGGTAAGCAAGCTACTACTCCTCGCAACATGTTTACCTTTGGGATTGAGAATGACAAGAAATTTTTCTCAATATTCCCAAACCACATATTGAAATGGGTTGAAGATATGGTGATTAAGGCCAGAGCTAAGGTCCATACCCATATTGAACAAGATTGTGAATTTCTCTCCAAAACCCCAATGTTAAACCACAACCACACTCACAATAGTAGACCCTCTTCTCTCGAACTATTACAATATTCTAGATTATAAAGTTCAAAACCTTATCCATGATGGGAGATAAAGAAGAAGAAGAAGAAGACCCCAATACCTAATTACCTACTCATCAGAGAGCTAGCACCACATATCTTAGGAAAGAGATGGTTGATATCAAGGAAATGTTACATAAGATACAAATGACCTTATATTGGCTACTAGATGAAGAGGAATAAGGGTCTATGGAGGAGGATGTTGTCGTTAGTGACTTTTAGTGACCCTCAAAGCCCCTTTCCCCTCGATAATAATGTTTTTTTCTATTCATTTATTGTGTTCTTAGTGGGATTTACAAGGATGATGGCCTAAGACAAAGTATTATGCTTTCAGGAAGTCATCATTTACTCGTGTTTCTTATCATTTTATATAGATAAGTAGGACATGGTTTTAATTTTTTTTTAAATACCCTAGACTCAATGGTTTTCTATTTATCATCGGGTGGGTTATAAGGTTCATAAATTGATCTAAACTATGTTATGTTGCACTTAATGAGAACCTAAGAAGGATCTACCTTTGCAAGGGTTGTTGCTAGATTTTATCCCAACCTTAGTAGACCCTTTTTGTAATATTATGTTACATAATATAAATTGTTGCCTTTATTTACCACCCAAAAGAGAGGAAAAAAAGGAGACAACATGTGGAGTTTTATATTTATTTTGTGTCATTTACAAAAAAAATGAAGAAAAAGAGGAGCATATGTATAAAAAAAAACAAAAAAAGAGGAGAAAACATGTAGAGAAATACAAACGAGAGAGTGTAGTGTACCTGACTGTCCATGTACCCACTAGGATGGTGGGGTATTAAGGAATTTTCTCCAATTCCCATTATTTTTTCATATCATTAACTCTGATACCATATAACTATTTTTCCCTGTCATATAATGCAAATGTACATGCAGAATGACATGTAGACTCATACAAAATCTATGAGAACATTCATATTATAAATCCACATCTATTCATTTAAACATTACAATAATTAAAGCCATACATTCACATAATTAACAACATAAAAAATATATTCATAACACTTATATTTAATAACAGTTTACACCAACTATTTGTTGACATGCCACATCCCTTCCATTCATAGGTACTATTGCACCATGTCTTTTTGCAACATGGCTATGAGTCCACAAGGAAAATCAAGACTCTCTCACTCCAATTTCCACTAAATTTTCAACCTATTCTCTCATGCTACAATTCCAATCACTAGCTCTCTTTCCCCCTTCATTCTGTACAACCCAGAGAAGTGGACCCCATTATCTGCAAGGCAGTCCCTCATGCTAACATATTTTCTAGGCTCCAAGATAGATTGGCTAGGAGAATCTCAATGTTGGGATCTACAGGGATTCAAAGTATCAATTTTTCACAATAGACATACAATACATTTCCCCTCACAAACTTTGCTCCATCCCTCTTACAATTCATACTAGGATAGAATGATGGAATGAATTATTTTTCCACTAAAACCAAGTTTTAAATATGCATGTTCCATTTTTGACAAGTGGAAACCAAGGAACTACTTTCCCCACCACTTGGGAACTTGTCCCCCCACTTGAGAACTCGTGATAAAATTACATAGATAATGACTTAAGACTTATGAATATAATATTATATTTATTAGCTTAAGCCCCCTTGACTTATCCCCTTTCCTTAATCCCTTAGCCCTCTTTCCCTCTCATTCTCTAGTGGAGTCATAGCACCCTATCGTTTTAGTCCCTCACATCTCGTAGCCAACAATGTATTCTTTTATTAATAACTTTAATGTACATCATTTACATTCTTGGCCCTCGACCATGCTATTCGAATCACATCCTAATTCACATATTTACATTACATTACATTCAGAGGATCAAAATTGGGGTGTTACATTCCCCTCCCCCTTATTTTTCACTGCCCATAGTGCACATCACCCTATAGGTGTTCATATATATACAATTTTTACATCAAAATTTCAAAATAGATGTGGATATGCTAATTCTCGCATTGCATCTTCTAGATCCCATGTCGTGTTATTAGGGTTGTATTAGGTCCAATGGACCTTTTCCTGCCTAATGGATTTGTTTCGAAGCACCTTGACTTTTCATTCTAGGATTCACATTGGCTCTACCTGAAATTCCCATGTTGGCTCCACCTGAATCATAGTCCAATCAATGACATGGTTAGAATCATGTACATACTTTTTCAATAAGGATACATGGAATACATTAAGTTTGTGCATGGATGGAGGAAATGCAAGCATATAAGAAACTATCCCTATCATATCTAGTATCTCGAATGGCCCATAATATATGGTTGCCAACTTAGGACAACTTCCCAACTTTAGTGAACTTCTCTTTGGTTTTACTTTTAGAAAAACATGTTCTCCTACTTGGAATTATTTGGCTACTCTACCCTTGTTTGCATAGATTTTCTGCATGTCTAAGGTTTCCTTCAAGTTTTGTTTGATTTTAATCATTTTCTCTTCCATCTCCTTAAGCATCTCAGGCCCAAGAACTACTCTTCTTGTTGTCCCAACTCACCGGAGTATTACACTTTATGTGATACAATGCTTCAAATGGACTCATTATCAATGATGCCTTATACCCATTGTTGTATGAAAATTTTACTAAATAGAGATAATATTCCCATTTTGATGGCTTATTTATCACATACATTCTCAACATATCCTCAATCACATGATTGACCCTCTCTATTTTCCCATCTGACTCTAGGTGATATGTTGTACTAAAATTTAAATTTGTTCTAACTCCTTTAAATAAACCTTTCCAAAAAATTGAAGTAAATTTGGAATCACGATCTAACATAATTGTCTTAGGAACTCCATGTAGCTTGGAAATTTATTTCATGTAAATCTCAACAATGTTCGTTTCCTTGTGAGTTAACTTCACTAGAATACAATGAGAAACATTTGTGAGTTTATCCACCATTACTATGATGGAATCATGTTGCTTCATTGTTCTAGGCAGATTGCTAATAAAATATATTGAAACAACTTCCCATTTCCACTCAAGAATGGGAAATGGTTGTAGCAATTCAACTGGATGTCTATGCTCAGTGTTTACCTTTTGACATTCCATGCAGCTATCTATATACACAGCCACATATTTCTTCATTCCTGACCACAAATATTGGCTTCTTATCACTATAGTTGTCTTCTAGTATCTTGGGTGTCCAACATAAGGAAAATTATACATTTCTTTTAACACCAAATTTCTTAACTTCTAAAAATTAGGAACATAACCTTGTTCCTATACAAGAGGATCTTGTCCTCTTTCAGCTGATAGTCTCTATATTTCTGTTGTAGATTACCTTTTTGTATGTTTTCTTTAATTTATAAATAAAGATTAATTGATTTTACAACATTTAAAATTTTGGTTTTAAATTTGTCTTGTACATGATTATGGTTGTAGCATGCATCTCATGCACCCTCCTACCAATTGCATCAACCACTTTGTTCTCTTTACCTTTAATATGATTTATATTGGAGTCATATTCACTAAAAAAATCCATCCATCTAACTTGCTTTTCGTTTAACGTCGGATGTTTAAGAAAATATTTAAGACCACTATGGTCTATACTTAGCTCAAACTTCTTGTCCATGGGATAATGCCTCCACATTTTTAAAACATGAATTACCTCTTCTAGATATAAGTCATGTGTGGCATAATTTCACTCATGCTCTTTCAATTTCCTTGATTCATAACATACCATATGCTCATTTTGTGGGAGCACTCCACCAAGTCTCTCCTTGCATGCATCTATGCACACAACAAAGTTATCATTTTGATCAACAATTTTTAAAATTGGTGCATCTATAAGTAATTCATTCAAAAGTTGAAAATTTTCTTCTCACTTATAATTCCATTCAAATTGTATTCCCTTATTGTGCAAAAAAAGTGACTGGGTGTGAAATCTTTGAAAATCCTCCATTAAATCTCCTGTAATAACCTACAAATCCCATGAAAGACCCGACTTTTGTTACATTCTTTGGTTCTAACCATTCTTTGATAGCTTTAATATTTTTTGGATCCATTGTTATTCCTTCTTTTGAAATGATATGGCCCAAACAGTGGATCTTATTTTGGTAAAATGAACATTTTCTCATCTTGGCATACAGTTGATGCTCTTTGAATACCCGTAGCACCATTCTTAAGTGTTTCTTATTTTCTTCCTTTGACTTAGAATAGATAAGTATGGCATCCAAGAAAACTATGACAAACTTATCCAAGTAATTTCTAAATATACCATTCATTAGGCACATAAATACATTTGGTGCATGTGTTAATCCAAATGGAACCACTACAAACTCTTATTGATATCTTCATCTTCGATTCTCACCTGATGGTACCCTGATCTCAAGTTTATCTTGGAAACTACCTTTTCTCTTTAGTTGATTGAAGAGATCATTTATTCTAGGAAGAGGGTACGTGTTCTTCACTATATCTTTATTTAGATATCTAAATTCAATGCATGACCTCAAGGTATCATCCTTCTTCTTCACAAAAAGAGATGGTTTTCCCCAAGGTGAGACACTTGGGTGTATGTATCCCTTCTTCAAAAATTCTTCTAGCTACATTTGCAATTTTTTCAACTCTGGAGCTCTCATCCTATAAGGATTTTTAGATACTAGGGCAGCTCCATACATTAGATCAACAGAAAAAATATATCTCTCTCTTGGGTGGTAAACCTGGAATCTCCTCAAATATATCCTTAAATTCTTGTAGCACTACAAAATCCTCAAAAATTGGACTCTTATTTTTGGCTAGCTCTTCCACATGGGCTACAAATAATTGGTATCCTTTTCTAAAACATCTCTTCAACCATAAGGATGAAATTCCCCTTATAGAAATTGGCCTTGGAATCCCTTTCACCAGGCTATATTTTCCATCTTCATCAAAACATGTAAATACCTTATTATGGAAATCTAGGACAACAAGATGTTGTTCCAACCAAACCATTTGAAATAAGATATCATAAGATCCCAATGGAATGATATTTAGATTAGCAATGTTATTGACTCCATTCATATCTATTGGAAAACTTATAACAACCTCATTGATCCTTATTTTGATTCATGTTGCTAGCTAAAACAAACATGATCTTTTAAGATTACTCGTTTTCAAATGAAATCTATCCATTGATTTATGATCAATGTAGATATGGCTTGCTCTTGAATCAACTAAAATAGAAATAGGTTGATTGGCAATCTTACCTTCCACCTTAATCATGTGGGATTGATGTTATGTCTTGTCGATCTTCCAGGGCTACATATATCCTTGGAATGTTTATTCCCATATCTTCCACTGTAGTGGCTTCCTAAATATTGTGAAAAATCCTCATTTTGTCTTCTTTATGAGGGAATTATCTATACAAATTCTCTCCTTTACACCCCAAACATTTGATTGGTGGTCTTGGTCATTTGTCGGAATGTTCTAACATCTTTGACTCACTCTGAGCTTCCTATGTTTGTTGATACACATTAGGACTGATCCTAAAATATGAAGGAGGTTTGAAACCTCTCATCCTTTGTTCCACTTTTTCCTTCTTCTTGTCCTTCCGAGACTTCTGGAATGTTTTCCTACCTTTACTCTGCTCATGCACGTAATTTTCCTTCCTTGTGGTCTCTTCCAAAGTCGTTAGCTCATCAAACTATATTTTATCTTTGTTAAAAGTAGGTAGCCCACTCATAAACCTCTTACTATTTGAATTCTCATCTTCAATGAATCCCACATACATATCAACTCTAAGAACTTATTTTCATACTTATCCATAGCCATATTTCCTAGCTTGAGTTCAAATCACTCTTGCAAATTTTTTTCATAGTAATAATCTGAAAGATAATAGTACTGGAAATGTTTCTTAAACTACTTCCAAGTGATCTTACTTTCATTGATGTGCTTCATTTGCTTCATTTGATCCAACCACATAGAAGTATTTTCTTGCAAATGGTATATGTCAATCCTAGCTTCCAAGTTGGAGGGATATTTATGTATATGGAAATACTTTCTAATTCCAAGGAACCAAGCTTCGGCCTCTTCTCCCTTCTCGTTTTTTCCATCAAAATTTGGTGGCTTGAGCTTCCTAAGTTCTCCTTGAAAATATTCCACTTCATTCCTTCTCCTTTGATGTATGACAAGACATACTTATGGTTTGCTTTGTGATTCTTTAGAGAGATGTGCCTTCCTTGTTGAGTAAACATGAGAGTGATGTGGTATGTGATTCCTTCTAATATTCCTTAATGCTTGGATCCACTGTAATTCTCTCTTCTTGCATGGGATCTACCTCTTCCCTCATGTCTTGAACTTGTTCCAACTTTGACTTTCTTTTGTAATTGGTTTAGACTTTGCAGCAACTGAGTATTATATGATTTTCCTCTTCCTAAGCTATGATTATTCTCTCATTATCAAATTTGTAAATTTTCACTTCCATTCTTAAGCTCTTCATGGTCTCTATCAGCTCTACTAGATCTACTCTACTCTTATGCCCATTAGACTATGTCTCATCATTGCCCAAACTATTATTAAAACCCCTCACTTCTTCATTATGGCTATGAGTTCCTTCAACATATTCCATGCTTCTAGTCCTCATTTTAAACCTGCTTTGTTCTAAATATACCCTTAGTTCTGAAAAATGATCATGCAACAAAATTTGTTAGATAAGGATAATTCAAAAATTATGTAAAATTATGCATAAATTTCTTCTCTTTAAGGCTACCAGTCATCTTCTTTTAATTTTATGAGAATTTTTGTTGTTTCAATTCCAATTTTAGGTAGACAAGATGATTCTACTCTGAAATATTTTTTCATTGACTACTCTCTTTCTCAATTATGACCTCTAAGCATAAATTTATGGTCATATGAAATCAACAATTTTTCCCCTTTTTCATTTTCTTCACTAATACAATTAATCTCGGAGGCTAACTTCAGACACATGTAGAAGAAAATACATCAAGATCTAGATTTTTTTTTGTATCGGATGAAGATACAATTTCTAATGGTGAACACTCAACAACCTTAAAATTTACAATATGATGCACTAGTCACTTTCTACATCAATATGAGATTGACTACTTTGTCCTTTTTACCCTTTTTTCGGGACTTCGAATTTTTATCCAAACTAGTTATCTCTCAAATCGAGCATTTTTGGAAAAACTTCACTACGGAGAAGTTATTTGGATTGATAAGTACATGAAATGTTGAGTAAGTAAATATTTTCAATTTTTCCATCTAGGGTCCCTTTTCATCCTCTAAAAATCCCAAAAATCCCCAAAAAGTGGCCTGGAATAATGGATTTTGCTCTATTTTGGCATCTCCACTCCAACCTCCATGGAATATGACCAATTCCATCACTCGGTATTTTCATGTCTTATTTTCTGGCACATTGTAAAAATTTCATCAGTAACAATGCCCTTTCCACTGAGCACCACCTTTCTCTTTAAAAAAAACTAATTTGGATTTTCTCGCAATTTGGGGCATAATTGGCCAGTGGCACTCTCTAGCACTTCTATAGCTCCTAACAATGCGAACAAAACCAAAACATTTCATCTTATTTTGATTCATTTTGATCCTGCTATGGCCAAAATATGATATTACTTTGTTTTTTAACCATAGGGGAACTTTTTCCTAAGTGGCATCCTTGTTGACGTGGATATTGATGTGGCTTCCTGGTTCCACATGGCACCCTAATGTGATGCCATGTCAATCCTCTTGGCCACCCTAGACCTTCCCTATCATCTTCTGGGTCGTCCCCTTCACTCTCTCCATCCTCCCTTTCCTTTCCTTTATTTATTTTTTTATTTTATTTTATGTGCCCCACTTGTACTTGACTACCAATATAGTGCCTGGTCTGACCACGTATGGGACCAAAAGTCCTGATACCACCAAACCACCACCTACTTATGTGTCGGTCTCTTGTTCAACTCGAGCCATTTTGAAACTTTTCAAAACCACCTTCCAAAGTTCTCGATACCACTTATGGTATTAGGTTGACCACCATGTTTATTGTGGCACCTACGTCACATGGCAAGCCTGCCACTCAGCCACCATGTCCTACCAACATGTTGAACACTCAACACACCCTTAAAATTTCTTGGGAATTTTCAGGTACCATTTTCATTTCGATTCTTAATTTTTTTTTGTTCTTTATCAGATGCTTTAGACCTTTTGTGCTTGATTATTTTCCTTTATTTTCTTGAGTTGTTTTTTTCTTTGACCATTTTTGAGCCACATTCTAAGCCTGGAGAAAATCCAAAATAAGCAATACACATGTATAAGATTGATTATCCTGATGAGGTGAGGTATGAAAGCATCGTGTCGGGGGATGCAAGCAAGGGATGGATAATGGACATGCCTTATAGCTCAAACCGATGGTGTTATATAACAAATATCGATTTGGTTGTCAATGTCAGGTGATGGAGGATGGTATTTCACACATATATAGTTTGTTCTATCGCCTGACGTGATCGTCGGGCCTCGGTTGAACCCTCATGTTGAAAAGGTTATAACCGTTGTATGCCAATGTCGAAGCACTGAGCACCAAGTTCAAGGGTAAACACCAACTTCCCTATTAAGAGTGTAAATTGATCATGGCCATCCAACTTGTTAAAGGAATTGTGGGTTTTTGTAGTTTGTTTCATATGCCATGTCATTGACCATGTCGATTTTCGTACACACCATGTCATACTGCCACCTCAGTTTTTGTGGTGTCAATGACATGTAGGTGCCACATTATATGTCATGTCATATGCCATACCAACTCCCACATGATTGAACACATCCTCTTTCATACTCCTATGACTGCCACACCACTCACCATGACTATCCACCATGTCATACGCGACCTCATCACAATACAGATGATGATCGATTGTCAGAAGGATTTGATGAGTTTTTTTGGGTGCCTCCACTCATAATTTCCAACACCAATAAACTCATCGGTCGTCGGTCGGATTAGTTGGTCATCCATTTTTCACACCAACATTTCCACCCAATGGTTGATGGGTTTTTACATGGGAAACAATACCAACCATCCGATCAAAAGGGCGGATTAAATCAGGACTGTTGAAACACTATCCTTATACCTTTATATTATAGTGGCTCCATCGACATGTCAAATGACCCATCTACCAATCAGGCATTGACACATCTCGATCTATTTTCCACATTGGCCATCCATGTCACCATCACATGTGTTAATCCCACGTCACTACTTTATTATTTTAGCGTTCATCCCCAGATTGAAGTTGGTGTTAAGTCACGAACTAGCTGATCTTATCTCTCGAACCCAGTGAGATTGAAGTGTGCCAAAACAAACACTTTGAAACTCACTGATAGTCACTTCCACACATCAAATCATCCATTAAAGGATATAGGATATTATGTTCATCGTATTAAATGCCATAATGTTGCATGATTATTCCCCACGACTAGAGATTTGGTAGATTAAATTGCATTTTGACCCAAATTGATTCCATTGTTAACCAAGTGAAAGTCGATCATTGTTGTGTGTGCTTGCATACTTGTTCTTGCTCTAAAAATTGAAGAGTTTAGCTCTATTTCATTTTCTATCCTAGGATATTTTACTAATCAGTGATCACCATGGTACATTGTAGTTGTTTCAGGTGAGCATTTTTTGGGTTTTCTCTTACATTACTTGGCGACATGTACGTTTCATTCTTTGTAATCAATATTTGAAGAGAAATGATGTGTCATTTAATTTCCTTTGAAATTTTGTTTGCAAATACAATGCCTCCCAAAAGAGCCTCTACGTCGAGAACTCCCAATAAGTTGAGAACCAAGTCATGGGACATTGAAGTTGGCTCCATTTTTGTGCCTCCACAAACAAAAGAAACCTCCATGTCTAAGAGCACAAAACCTCTTATTATTCTCCCACCTAAGAATATTTTGAAACCGGTGCCACTATTCAAGGACACGGATCCATGCATAGGAGGCAGAGCCTCCACCCAGGTGAAAATTCCATCCTAGAATGATTTATTTATCGATTTCAAGGATAAATACTACCTTAATTCGACCCCCCATAGTAACCTAGAAGTTAGAGAGGTAGATGATGCAGTTTTCCCATTAATTAGAAAGTCTTGATTACATTGTGTAGCCTCAAGAGCCCCAGTTATGCCATGCATGGAACTGCTAGAGTGGGTTATCAATCATATTGATTCCCAGAATTGCACAATTTCCAATGACAAGGGAGAATGCATTGGTTATGTTCTCCCTTAAGACATTTGTACGTACTATAAATTCCCAAATCCTGACGAGTACCACACTAAGGAATTTTTTATTACCTTCTATGAAAAGTATGATACTAGCAAAATATTGAAACTAGTGGAAGGAAGAAAAAATGTTTGTTAGTCTATCCTCTGGGAGATATGTTATCACCAAGATAAGAGAGCCCTACATGTATGACATGAATATTCTATGTAGGTTGTATGGAGAGAAACACTATTCCCAATTTTTTGAATCTTGGTTTGCTTTGGCATACCATGTAGTTATGTGGGGGGGAATGTTTAATTGGGGAGGTATCCTCTCAAAGTAGCTTATCCTAAAGATTATTCAAGCCCAATCACCACATCCAAGAACTCCCCTATATTTCACATGGTGTCTTTCCTTCTAGATGTGTTCTATGCTCAAAACACCTTCCCAGGTATGTCACTCATCTGGCAGGTTTCTGAGCCTCCAATACATGTGTATTTCAACATGCTATGGGAGATAAAGTATAAGAGATTTTACACCCATATTTGTGACTTTTTCATGGCCACGATATACTTTATAATATTTGGGAAATAAAGCATATCCAAGTAAGAAAAAAACTATTGGCATGCATAGGCAATTGGTATCTAGAGGAAAATCACACTTACATTCGGGTTTGTGAAGCCACCATTCCACCTCACCTATTGCCAATTTATGTACCTGATAGAATTGTATTTGGATAAATTTTCTACCAATCTATAATGCAAATATTAATTTCCTCCTTGGTGAAGGACAAGAATATATTGTTCAACCCTTATGGATTCCAAGTTGGATATTATGTAGTGAAGGATGGAAAGCATGAAAAGCAAGAGGGATAGGTGCATCTAGAGTACATGTTCATGACTAGAAGATTCAGGAAACGTGATCCCAAGGGTTTAGTTCTTAGGAATGTTGGAAAGGTATCCCTAAGTTGGTCATATGCTAATGAGAAATGAAAAGAAGAGTTTTCATTAAGGATGCTCAGGATTTCAAAGAGGTATAGAAAAGGAAATTCAATCCCAAGATATCTATATTTGCCTCTTTGTCTATTGAAGAACAGATAAAAATAGTCAAACAAGGATCCTCTTCCAGCAAGGAAGTTGACAAAGAGAAAAAGGAAGAGGAAGAGAGAATTAAAGTAGACAAGGAGAAATAATCCCTTCAAGTGAAGCAAGAAAGGATTCTTAAGGAACAAAAAGAGGAAAGGAGGTTGCATAAAGAAAAGAGGAAAAAGGATGAGGAGGATGAAGCTCAACAATTTCTTACAGAACAAAGGAAAAATGAGTAAATATAAAGGAGAAAAAGGGACCAAGGAGAATAGGCTCAGCTAGAAGAGGAGGATTTAAGGAAAAAGAAGGAACAAGAACAAGCCAATGAGATAAAGAGGATTCAAGAATAAGAAGAAAAACAAAAGAAGAAAGAGGAACTGGATAGGATATAGAAAGAGAAGGTTGAACAGGAACAAAACCTCAAGGAAAGCCAAGGAAAATCTGCCATTGTTGCAAAACCTATTGAAATGATTGATTTGACAAGGGATGAGTAACAGGTAGTCGATGCAGATGTTCCCATCGTTAATGAAATTGCCAATAAAGAGGAACCCCAAACAAACCCATTAGGTGAAAATAAAGTGGAAATATGTGATGACATCAGTGAGAAGGACACTCACTCAAATGAAGAAGACACCTCTGAAAACAAAAGTGAGAAGATCAAGGTCCACCTTGTGGGAAATACTTAGACGTGCCCTTGCTTAGAAGCTAGGGAGGAAGTACTGGTGTCTAGGATACCTAGTTGGATAAATATGGTGAGAAAGGACACAATGCAAATAATGGTATTCGTACATGTGGTGGAGATGTAGAAAATAATGAGAAAATCAAGGAAGACATCAACACCACACCTGAGAAGACTTCATAGAAAGATAAATATGTTGATAATCCAAATGAGAGTTTGTTGGATGTATCATCTGTTGAAGAAGAGAAGAAAGGAGAATATTCTCAAGACAAAAACCAAGAGACTTCCATATATGAGGCCAAGCCTGGTGAATAAGGTAAAGATGAAATAATGATTCTCTAGGAAAGGGACTAGCTCGTGATCCCATCTCTGAGCACTTATATACCCCTGGGAGTGTGATAAACATCATGTATTTGGGTGATCATCCCATCCCTTGATCAGTGGATGAAGTAGATGATATGGAGTCCTTTTCCTATGACAGAAAGAGAATATCTATTGTGAAAAGGACTCAAAGGAAAAGAAATATTACACTACACAACAATGTAATGTGCACCTCTGAGGAGGTAATCATAAATGCCAAGAAGGCAAAGATAAGCCATCTCTTTTCAATAGGTCTAGCCATCTCCCATGCCTCACTAGTGTTATCACTCCAGGAAACTCTCCTAGGTTGTAAGTCAGAGATGCCTGGTAACTTAATCTTTTTGGAAACTATTTTCTCAATAATAGGTGTGGGTTTGGATCAAGATGAATATCT
>JZKD02S1773872.1:35100-45378 GCA_000966675.3 Picea glauca
ACGATCAGGAAGTTGGGGGTAGAAAACTTAAAGAAAGACCTTCTAGAGGAGAATGATAAGCACCTCAAGGTACACGATGATTTGGTGATGAAGGAAATTTCTCTTCAAGAGGAATACTTGTTACTATAGATCACATACAAAGAATTTCTTAGGTAGGATGAAAAGGGAGCCAAAGCATTAGATTCGAGTTCCTCAAAGAAGTGCAAAGAGAGAAGGGCATTGAAGACCACAACATAGAAATCATATCTAACAAGCGACTATCTCAAATGCATCCGTCTATGAAACACTAGGAAAGTATAATGGAAGAGCCAAAGAAGAAAGTCGAAGAACAATGGGAACAATGTAATTGGGTGTGGGAAAAAGTAAATCAGGCGATGGTCGACCTCTGATTTCCAACCTTTGGTTCTCCTTTGGATTTTTGACCGATAGATGAGGTATCGACAATTTTATAGAGGGGTTTCGATGAATACAAGGATGGGGTAAAGAATATAACTATTTTTGAAAGGGGACACATGTGAAAATACATCATTGCTCAGATACAAATTATCGACTGTTTGGGGCAGTTAACAGGAAGAATGTAGAAGTACATTGACCAATTCTGGAACAGTAAGCATGCATTGAGCATGTCGATGGACCAACATCGATTTCCATATGGGGATAGTTGTACTGAATGGTACTCTCAGTTGGTCAAATATCTAGATGAGCATGTGAGTCCCAGAACTCCCAAATCGCCCGAGTCATCTTGAATTGATTTGTTGTTTTATTTATTTATATCCACTGAATTGTTATTTTTAGTTTTAAAAGATTGTATAATTAAAAGGGTTTGCCCCATAGTTAAGAGCCTTTGGAAGAATGAATTTTGGATTATTTTATTGAAGAATTGTTTTATGCAATTAATAGAAAATCTCCTCTAGATCCCAGAAGTTTAATTTAACCATTGTGTGTTTGGCGATTGGAGAGTGGACTGTTCTATGCTCAATTGTCATGTTTCTGATGTCTAGTAAGTTTTCCTTTTTTTAAAAGTTATCTTGTTAATTGTGGATGCTACCGTTATTAGTTTCACATATTATTTAAATATGTATTTCAGTAAGTGCTTGGATTTATTTGATCATCAATGATTCCATAATTATTTCATGATAACTGACAAGCTTACAGTTGAACACTTATGTGCATGTTAGATAGATGCATACTAGATCTTTTCGAGAACTATTTATCATAGGTTTACAAGTTAGTGGTTGATAGGTAAACTATATGTACTAATTTACCTCAATTAAATTGTCAACTAGGGTAAGTAAACTTAGAGTTGTGACACAGTATGAGTCAAGGCAGAAAGAAAATATAATGGAAAGATTAACTAGCTAAGAAGATCGTTTACCCTAGGGATCAACACTCTTTTTAATTTACAATTCTACTTTAAAATATGACTTTTAAAATCCATTTAAACACCATATTCTATGTTAAATATACAAAGAAACCTTTAACTAATGATCTTTAAGGAATCTAGGACTATGAACTATTTAATCTAAGTAAGCAACTTCCTGAATGAACAAGCAATCTCTGAATAAGTAAACAATATGTCAGAATTATCTTTAGAAGTGAAAAAAACTCACAATTACTTTTATCTTACAGGGAATAAACCTTATCTTTACACTAATTGAAAGAAAGGGTGTTTTAACAGTACTCAAATGTGATGATTATGTCTACGGTGGCGAATTACATCACGATGGCATATAATCACTAATGACAATTCAAGTGGAATCAATGCAATGTTAACTTCTATATAGAAATGCAGAGTATGGATAAGGCAGTCTATAAAAAGTTTTTCTATCATAAAACCAACATTAGATGTTCTTGTAATCCATATGGTCTATAAACATTATGCAGAAGAGATTCAAAATAAATCACTTTTTCTATCACACTGATACTGGAAAATACTCTGTACAAAATTGATAATTCATGCAAGCCTATAAACTCATAACTAGTATTGATTAAAAATCATAACTCGAAATCATAACTAGGATATCATTGAAAATCATAACTTGAAATCATAACTAGGATATCATTGAAAATCATAACTCAAAATCAAATTTTATCTTCTCATGCTAATGATAGAAACGTGATTAGCAAGTTATTCAAACCTATAGTTAGTATTTGAGGATTACAACTTAATGAAATGGACACTGTCTAAATAGCTACTCTGCAAAGTGATTTACAGCTTATGAAATAGAGGAAAGAGACACGATGGCATAGTTAAACAACTTATAAACAAATGAATTACAACCTGCAATCAAGGTGTTAGGAATCTAAATATAAACAAGTAAACATGGACATCCACAAATTCTCTATGATACACATACAATCCAAGAAGCGAGCTGCAAGTTAGAAGAGATATACATAGTGATACGATTTAAACAAGCAATTTGAAATTAGCAGGTTATGAAAGCTGGATGAGAAAATATAAATATATATTGATATGCACAAGCTACCTAGACCACTGGTGGGCCCCCTAGATGGTCGTGGCACTACTTCAAGGTAAAAACACAGTCACATAATCAATATGACATTGATATTAATCACCAAAACAGAGTTTACATCGAAATTGAAGACAATGTCTATGTGAATATATATAATCGTGTCTCTTTGTGGCATAGACAACAAGTATTTATATAGTTTATACAGAGCTTGAGAGGTTGAACACTGAAAGGGTCGACACTCTCTAAAAAGAATAAATTCGTTAATGTTTCATCAATAGAACGCATCTCCTCCAACAACCTCATACACTCCAAATAGCATCTACTGCAACTGCTCAAGTCTGATTGTGATGAGTTCCATAGCTGGAGGGCATGAGTGGGCACAAAACCCATGTTTATGATTCACCCATAGAAGCCCGCTGATATGATAACCACCAACTCCACTGCGCTCCAAGTACCGAATCGAGTGCCAGATGAAGGTCTGGACGAAGGATTGGATGGAAGGCCGAATCATGTTTTTGGCATGTTGCAAGCAAAAAATAAACATTATGACATTGTAATAATTCAATTGAAGATGAATTAACATAAAATCATTACAAAATGATGATTACACATACCTCACGTTGTTCCATGGAGAATTGATGCACAAAACCTGATAATACCTTTAAAAAAAGCTAAATAAAAGCATAGAGTGTATAACTTTCATATGCAAAAGAGATCTGGTCATTGGAAAAACAGTCAAAACACCAAATCAACAGGTTGCAGTCGAAGAAACACATGGTCCCCCTCAACAAATTGATGTTCTGAATGACCTTGATCTACTTGTTACTTAATGCGATTCTGAGCCAGGACCAAATTCTCTTTGAGGGTACAGAGAATAGCCTCTCGAACTATAATATTTTGGTCAATCTTTTGGACCTTCGAGACACCAGGCATGTATGAGAGAACTGAAGGCGGATTTTGTCCATATATTGCTTCAAAAGGATTCATGCAAGTAGTTGTATGGTAAGAATTTGGTATAGCCCTAAAATGCCTTATTCATGCATACATGGCCTTGGCCCTCTTACTTGCATAATTTTCCAAAGCATTGTTGAGAAGCTCTTTTTAAAAAACCATTTTTTATAAGATGTACGTGCCCTGATGCACTACTGCCCATGTACATACTCAGGCTGATGCACTACAGCCTGTGTACATACTCAGGTTGATGCACTACAACCCGTGTACATACTCAGGCTACTTCACTACAACTCGTGTACATACTTAGGTTGCTTCACTACAACCCACGTACATACTTAGGCTTCTCCACTACATCCCACATGTTGGAATAGGGGCAGAACCAGGGTTCAATGCTACAACATCACACCAACAAATCCCTAACTATTGGCCCTTTCGGCAACACCTGCGAAGCAAATGAAGTCTCACCTGAGGTAGAGGTAGGGGTGGTTGCAAGACTCAGGTGCATGCAACCTTAGTTGGGACATAGATCTATGATTGTACAACTTAATAAAGCATGTAGCATCGTCATTTCCTCAATATGCAATCTGTTATCTCCTCAAATAACATAGTCAAATTTGTTTATTTAGGTGATAGGAAGTAATTTAAAAATACATTTCTAAATTTTTTAAGGTTTATTTTTTAGAGCCTTATGTTTGTAATAAAGATTGAAAAACATTGAATTTGGTTTTTATTTCAAAAAATCCAAAAATCAGGTTTCGGTGGCTAAAATCCTTCCAAAAAGGGATTCTAAGCCACCGAAAGCCATAGCTTTTGGCAGCTTAAACCTGAAATTCAGGACTATTTTAGCCACCGAAAGTGCAGAAAAGTTTGTTTTTACTGTGTTGAGTCATCATTTTTAAATGATGATTCTGAGAAACTGGAGAATCATTTTGAGAAACGGATGAAGTTTTTTGTTGATAACATGTCAAAGAACAATAACCTCTCTCATTTTTCCAACAGGTGTCATATATTGGGAGAATCAAATTCATCTTTGAGCCCTAATTTTCGGATCTCAAAATTTCCCTGTTTGACACATGTTTTTGAAATGCATATCCCAGGAAAATGAAAACGAATATCAAAGAAATGAAAGAGGTTTTTCCTCACAACAAATCAATATACAAAAGCCTCTTCCATTTTGTACACAAAAGTTTTGGTTTGAGAGATATAGGTCGATATTTGAGAAGCATATTTCCAGAAATTTCTGTCTTTTCCAGCCACCTCACAAATTCGAATTTGAGATAGGAGAAGAGGTTATCAGATCCATCTTTTGAGGATCTGAAACTGCTTGTAAAGGCTATAAAGCCTATCAATTTTATATACTAAAGGGGGGCTCGACTTTGTGGATTATACATTGCTTGAACTCCCAAACTTCTCATAGCATTTCATAATATGAGCTTTGTTTGCCTATAATGTTTAGATTTACCTCTTGTCCATTCTATGTGTGTATCTGAATGATTTATTTCATTTCTTATTCTTATCTAGTGTCTGAGAACTATCATCTTGTCATTACACTAATAAACTAAAATTTACAAGTATTCCTTGCTTATTATATTGGCCATTCATATATATTGTTTATGTATGTTTCTGTTGATAGGATAAGATCTCTCCACACATTCACCTTTATTAAATCCTCTAAACATAGTTAGCTAAAAGCCTTGTCTATATGATTATGTATATGTATGTCTTTATTGAGTAAACCTTGTATCAGTCACCCGACTTGATCCACTTGAGTAAACATTGAGAGAATAAGTTAAGTTATCAGGCCCATTCCCTTTTCAGTCAGGGAAAGACTCTTGGAGTGATCAAAAATTGGCGTCGTTGCCGGGGAACGAAATGAAGCAAGCTTCCCTAGGAAGAATGACATAGATTTGAATTTTGATGGCAGACAAAAGGAGGACATGGAATTGACTGTATCATTTTCCTGGTGACTCCATGATTAAAGGCTCCACTGGGGAGGATCCGATTGATAGAAGATGAAGAGGCTAAATTCCAAATCCATGTATCAGTTCATTAGTTTGCTTCATGAACTGTTGTTGTTTTTTATCAACTCTTTCATGATTTTCTCTTTGCATGTAAAGAGAATTATTTTATGTTTTGTATATTCAGAAAATCATCATCCTTCTTATATATATCCATCTTTAGAAGAAGAAGATCTGCATATTGCCTATATTGTAGATGTTGATTTAGTACCTATACATCATACCGTTCAAAAAGATGATCATTGTATTCAAATCTCCCTTGAACCTGATCAACCATGTAACCTTACAGAGATCCAAACTGATTCAAAACCTGTACATAGCTCAACACCCTGTGGAATTACTGTTGAACGTTGTCATCAACATGTTAGCTCTTATAATCAGCCCACTGCTTTTCAAATTAAGATCGGGATGAAGATGTTCAAACCTTTGAGGCTGCCCTATCTCCTTCATCCTTATCCTCCTGATTGTTATGAATATCTTCCACAGTTTTCTGGAGAGAAACAAGTTCCAGCTGAGAGGCACTTAGAATCCTTTGAGGATTTTGTTGAGCGATTTGAGATTGTTCATGAAGATGTGATTATGAGATTTTTCTCCAAGTCCTTGATCAGAGACGTTGTTGTATGGTTTAAGGGTCTGAGAGATGATTCTATTGGCTCATGGATCGAGTTCTCTAATGTTTTATTGAAGTATTGGGGCAAGAACAAATCATTAGATTCTCACTTTGTTGATTTTCATGCTTTGAAAAGAGAGTCAAATGAAGCTTCTCCTGTCTTCAATCGAAGGTTCTATCGCATTTATCATGACATGCCTTTGGATATCTGGACCACTGAGATGGTTGCCATGTTGTACTATGTTATGGCTCATCATTCAGTTTTAGTTCTTCTCTTGTTTGAAAGGAAGTCATCATCCTTAACACAGTTGTTTGAAGATGCTCAAGGAGTGGAGGAGAACATCCATGTTTCCAGGAGGATCCGAAAGCAGGTTGACTTTGAAAATCAGCATGCAAATGAGCAAGTAGAATGTCAGTACACTTCATATTTTGAACAAGAAGGTAATGAAGGTAAAACAGATTTGGAACAATAGCAAGCACATGAGCTCATTTCAGATTCGGATCTGAACTCTTCAACATTTGCAGAGTACTCTAGAGACAGGTATGAGTCTGAAGTTTATGATCAATTTGTAAATCAGAATGAATCTATGGTAACCAATGATTCCATAGAAAATTAAATGTTCCTTGTTGATCATAGTCCTTGTCATTTAAACATTGCTCCATCATCATCTTCTGAGCATTATTCTGATGAGGAAATTGTAGTTTTTGATGATCACAAGTTGATCTCAAGAGAACTAGAAACTGATCAGTCTTCTAGCAGAGGAACAGTCGTGGTTGAGCAAGATTTTTTTGTGGATCAGCATGTTTTTTATCTTCCTTTCAAATATTCGGTGGCATCCTTCATGGAATCATACATTCCAGAGAACCCGAAAATTTTAGATTTCCTTAGCTCGCACATGTTTTTGGGTGAGTATGGATTCTTGAATGAGTTCTTATCACTATTATTACATTTCAGAAATCATCTATTGATCGGTGATAGAGACAAGGTCCTTTCAGTTTTAAAGTTTCTTGAAAGGATGCTATGGAAGTCAACATTCACTTAATTAATTTGCAGATTTGGTTACAGTAGGGTAGGCAGAGAGAATAAGCTCGCCCTATGAGCAAGTACTTCTTTTTTTTTTTTAGTTGATTGATTTCATGAATAAATAGAACACAGTTAAAAGAGAAATCTTCATCTTCAATGGTTTGGAAAGCCCATAGTTCATGCACAAAGATGGAAAGGGAATGTATGATTACAAAAATATTCAAAGGTGAAACTAGATATAAGCAGAGAACTGTGTTATCTGAATATGTTCATCTACTTTCTGATGCATCAATATCTAAAATAGAGGCAGCATTGACTATTTGATTGGACTGTAACCAATCACTATTAGCTTGTAGTATCATTTCTGGGTATGTTATTCATCAAAACACATGCTATGCAAGCTGTTATAGGTTGCATGGTCACTATAGAAGACTTAAAGGAGCAGCCTTAAAGATCAGTAAGTTAAGAGAAAATGCATTTTTGCACATTTTGTCAATTGTTATAAAGAAGACTTTTCGATGGCTTAGGAGAGCATTTCAATTGTTCATTAGCCACCGAAAGAGGAGCTTTCGGTGGCTTACAGGCACGGATTTTGGCTCTCCTAGCCACCGAAAGCACAGAACATGGCAGAAAGCTACCATTTTTGCACAGATCCGAGATTTTCTTATCCAGATGCCTCGAGGATGTTTTATAATGATAGATAATAATTAAAGGCATCATTGTTGGGTTTCTCTTCTAGTTTTAAAAGGTGTCAACAAGAGGAGAATATTAAATTTGCTACCTAATTTTGGCAAAAAACTATATTTTGGGCAAAGGTAGAAATTTCAATTCTCTATCAGTCTCTAAGGATCTATTGCAGCTATCGAAGATTTTGAAGGACAAGAAGATAATTGAGATAAGGAGTTGACCTAGTAAATAGGATCTTTTCCTATTCTCTTGGAATTGTTTTTTACTTTCCATTTTAAGTAAATTTGATCCAGTTTTCCAGGATCTAGATATCTTTTATAAATGCTACAGGCGGGATACACGTAGACTACAGGTTTGCAGAGGATCAATTCTAAAGGCCAAACAAATCCATAGCCCAATGGTAAAGGCTACATGCAAGTTACAGGTTTGCAGAAGATCAGTTGTATAAACCAGATGGCTCCATGCCCAATGCTAAAGGCGACTAGAACTACTAGGTTCTTGGAAACCTCGCAAGGAGGTTTTCATCCCCAGAAGGAGCCAGATGTTATCTCCTCAAATAACATAGTCCAATTTGTTTATTTAGGTGATAGGAAGTCATTGAAAAATACATTTCTAAATTTTTTAAGGTTCATTTTTTAGAGCCTTATGTTTGTAATAAAGATTGAAAAACATTGGATTTGGTTTTTATTTCAAAAAATATCCCAAAAGGGCTTCTAAGCCACCGAAATCCCTAGCTTTCAGGAGCTTTAACCCGAAATTCGGGGCTATTTTAGCCATCGAAAGTGCAGAAAAGTCTGTTTTTACTATGCTGAGTCATCATTTTCAAATGATGATTCTGAGCGACTAGAGAATCATTTTGAGAAATGGGCGGAGGTTTTTGTTTCTAACATGTCAAAGAACAATACCTCTCTCATTTTTACAACAGGTGTCATATATTGGGAGAATCTAATTCATCTCTGAGCCTTAATTTTCGGATCTAAGAATTTCCTTGTTTGACACATGTTTTTGAAATGCAGATCCCGGGAAAATGAAAACGAATATCAAAGAACTGAGAGAGGTTTTTTCTCACAACAAACCAATATACAAAATCCTCTTCCAGTTTGTACACAGAGATTTTGGTTGGAGAGATATGGGTCAATATTTGAGAAGCATATTTCTAGAAATTTCTGTCTTTTCCAGCCACCTCACAAATTCAAATTTGAGATAGAAGAAGAGGTTATCAGATCCATCTTTTGAGGATCTGAAACTGCTTATAAAGGATATAAAGCCTATCAGTTTTATAGACTAAAGGGGGGGTCCAACTTTGGGGATTATACATTGCTTGTACTCCCAAACTTCTCATAACATTTCATAATATAAGCTTTTTTTGCCTATAATGTTCAGATTTACCTCTTGTCCATTCTATGCTTGTATCTGAATGATTTATTTCATATCTTATGCTTATCTAGTGTCTGAGAACTATCATCTTGTCATTACACTGATAAACTAAAATTTACAAGTATTCCTTGATTATTATATTGGTCATTCATATATATTGTTTGTGTATGTTTCTGTGGATAGGATAAGATCTCTCCACGCATTCACCTTTATAAAATCCTATGAACAGAGTTAGCTAAAATCCTTGTCTATATGATTATGTCTATGCATGTTTTGATTAAGTAAACCTTGTATCAGTCACCCGACTTGATCCACTTGAGTAAACATTGAAAGAATAAGTTAAGTTACCAGTCTCATTCCCTTTTCAGTTAGGGAAAGACTCCTAGAGTGATAACACAATCAACATCTACTTCACTAATAACTTAGGGCTTCGCAGTATTCACACTGATATAATGCATTTAAGCACTTAGCATCAATAGATAGGTCAGATCTAGCAGATCAGGCACTCAGCACATTCATATAGATCATATCTTACATTCGTATACATCATTAGCACTAAGAATAAGCGTATCTATCTAATCATCTCAAAGCACTTAGAAAAAGAAGACATAAACATATTAAGACAAGCACAAAGCAAGAGAACACAATGTTTACGTGGTTCACCCCCACCTTGGGGATATGTCCACCAACTCTTCTTCTTTATTATCTTCAGTCAATTGGTTACAAGCACAAAGCCATCAAAACCCTTACTCTGCACAGGACAGGAGATCTGTGCAGCTCACTAGATCCTTCTTCCTTCTATTACAACACTCAACCTTCCACAATCTATTACAAGGACATGCACTTAGCTCTGCAAGTCTCTTACAGTCATGCACAAAGCGCTTACATAATCTACTTGCACTTAGCATACATTCACATCACATAGATGCACTATTCAACTACTTCTTATTGCTACCCCCCCCGGCTGGGGGGTCTGGGGGAAAGTGGGCCCCTAGCGGGGGTTTGGGGGCGAAGCCCCGGAAGGAAAAATTGCCTTGTAAATGTATATTGTAATTTCATTATAAATCTGGACCGTTCATTATAAGGTCGCAGATCTAACGATAGAGATTATGTTAGGGTTTTTTTCCCTAGAAG
>JZKD02S1773872.1:45428-91339 GCA_000966675.3 Picea glauca
AATTTCATTATAAATCTGGACCGTTCATTATAAGGTCGCAGATCTAACGATAGAGATTATGTTAGGGTTTTTTTCCCTAGAAGGAAACCCTCTTTTATGAGGGAAATGTATTGCGACTATGGATCAGGGCAAATATTGTATTCTGAGATAGGAGACTGTGAGAGAAAGAAGAGGAAGTTACAACGAGTTTGTTGTAGGTTGTATCCCTTCATATGTTGGATAATAATAAAGGAAGGACCTAGCAATTTCTTTGGTGGACGTAACCCGCACTAGGTGAACCACATAAATCTGTGTCTCTATTGTATTGTGTATCTTCTGTGTTTTGTTTCCACATTTGTTTTATTTTATTGCTCCACGGTCTTGTTTTTCTAACATGAGGTTGACTACAAAACCAGTGACTTGGGTGGGTCGGTTCTTGCGGACCAACTTTCCCGCGATCAATTGATAGGCTAGGTGCACTACACCGCTTTGGATAGAAGCTACCTTATAGCCTCGAATGCCTTTCTCGACATTGCCATAGGTGTCTTCTATCCTTTGACCTAAATCGTGATCCATGGTTTTTCTGGGATAGAAATATTGTGGGTCAGGGCCTTGCATACTCAGCCCTGTGATCTGATTGATCAATGTTGGATCCATTGTGATACAACGGTTTAACCACAAGTATTCGCCATGGTAACAAGACAACAACATCTTGACGCATGCATTCACTTCTTGGTGTCTTCCGAAGTGAGGAATCTTCATGACATTAAGCAGTGTGGACTGTGTGAGGTTATGGGCCCATGACTAAGGAATTGTCTTTGAATTCTTTCCCTTGGTCCTGGTCAGACACTTATGTGGGGAGAGCATGTTGTAGATCTTCCTATCACCGAGGTTGAAGTCGCTAAACTTCAACGTTGCTATATTTTCTTGATCTTCACGAAGTGCATGTATCCCCTTCGGGAGGTACGCAGTGACCAATTCATACTCAAAGTCTTTGGGCACACTATCTTGATTTATTGTGCCACTCAAAGGTGGTAGATAGGTGGGTAAGATGCTCGGAATCAACTTATCATTCGCGAGATCGTCCCTATGTTTAGTTCACTTTTCGTCTGCAGGTCGTCATGGTCTAGCTCGAGCAGTGGACGGAGAGGTCGACAGTCCTCTTGTCAATGATGCTTGTAGACCGGTAGACAATCCTCTCTTCGACATGACTCTTTCAGTCATCAAGTCGAGGAGTACTTTTGTTACTGATTCTTCAACTGCGGTGAGCTCGTCGGACATACGCGCTCGGGATTAATAATATCAGGTTCACAATTAACTCAGATACTACACTAGAATAAACAACAATAGGGAAATGATCACTATATACAGTTCACTTTGTCTGGGGGCTCAAATTCCTGGTTATAAAAAGTGTTCTCCATGCATGGCGCGATGGGATAAATAGGCAACTCAACAACGATTCACTTGTAACGGCTATGAAGCCTCGTTAGCTCTTGTTCTGTTCATTATGGTGTGGTCCAGTGGTCTAGTGCCAAGCTATAAATGCTTTCCGACCCATTCGGAGTAATAGTCGAATGGATATATCGTTCCCAACATCTATATTGCTTCACCATGGCGAAGTGCCATGTGTCATTGTTATGATATCCCGACAAAGCTCCAATTCTGCAAATTTTATGTCTGTGAAGTTCCCTCTAGAACCTTTTGTAACTTTTCAAACTTATCTCTCTTCTTACTTAGCTTTCTAGCCTTCTTTTTAGTGAGCTTTGTCTCGGTAGTTCGTTTTCCAATCTAATTCTTATCTTTTGTGGTCTTAGTCACTTCGTGTTGTTGAGATTCTTCCCTAGGGTTCTGGGATAATACTTCTTCTTTTTCTGGAATAGGTACTTCAATCTTCTGTGGATCCTCTAATGTTCTTCCAACTTCGACATCTGGGTTGCTAGTGTTAAATAGCTTCGATATTCTCTCTTGTTCTTCAATCAAGTGTGCCATCCTTCTGGTCATGAAATCTTTTAACTCATGTTTCTTCAGCTCCAAAACTTCTTATTCTTCCTTTCATCGGGCTTGATCTCTGTCAATCCAAGGTTTTCCTATTAACATGGTAAACGGGGTGTTGTCCTCAATAAATTGAATAATCTCAAAATCTTCTTCTGTCGAAGTTCCAATTGCATTTATAGGTATTTGAGTGAGCCTCCCACACAGGTTTACCAGTTTTCCTCTGAATAACCCTATTCCTCCTAATGAAGGAATCATAGCAGGCCTCCCTATAGCTTTCCAAGTTCTCTCTGTCATGATATTCACTTGTGTTTCCTCGTCTAGAACATAGTCAATGTCGAAGTCTCTTATTCTTGCTTCGATGCATTCATTTTCTTTAAAGATCCCTGATAATATAAAATGGCAGTGGTCATTCAAGGTTTATTTCATCTGTATCAATACCTTCTCTGATTCTTTCTGGGGTTCTGCTATAGCCTTAGTTTCTAGATCTTCCATAGGGTTTTTTTGTCTTATGTTCATACTTTCAAGATTAGCAATCATTCTAGGGAAATCTAACACTTCATGGTCCATAGATTTGCAACAAAGACAACCAGGTCTTCTCCTAGGGCATGCCTTAGCAAGATGTCCCCATTTTCTGCAGCTGTAACAAAGGGTTAATCCTCTCTTTATTTTAAATGATCCCCAGCTTCTCTTGTACTACATTCTAGGATCATAGGGGCTAACCTGCAATAAATTCTTTCTAGGATCTTACATCTATTCATTAATCCAAACATTCTTTCTATGCATAGGTATAACATATCTTTCATTATTATTATCAGATCTACTCATATCAAATCTTCTTTCATCTATTAATACCCTAGTTTTCAAACTAGGACAGACTCTATTAAACATACCTAGATCCATACTCTAGAAACAAAAATTTCCACTTATCTTACTTCTACAGAGCACAAAGCTTACAGATCTAACACTTTTAACTACTCTTACCTTTATCAGAGAACAGAGCTTACAGATATTACCTCTTTTAATCAGACATTCTCACTTTTACCTTTCTTAGGGCACAAAGCTTATGGATCTTGCCTCTTTTCTTTAGATCAAACTCATTTTCCTTAGCACAGAGCTTTTCAAACTAAGTAGAATACTACGCACCGGAGCAACAGATCTACGCACATAGCTTTCACAATCTCAAGTCAAATCTTTGCACAAAGCTTCTTCTTTCTTAGTTCCTAGCAATCACAGTTTCAGGTCCCGACAATGGAGCCATTTTTTGGCACAGGGACAAACCCAGGGTTCAATGCTACAACAACGCACCAACAAAGCCCTAACTACTGGCCCTTTCGGCAACACCTGTGAAGCAGATGAAGTCTCACCCGAGGTAGAGGCAGGGGTGGTTGCAAGACTCAGGAGTTTGTAACCTTAGATGGGGCACAGATCTGTGATTGTACTACTTAATAAAGAACTTAGCATCATTAGTTCCTCAATATGCAATCAACATCTACTTTGCTAATAACTCAGGGCTTCACAGTATTCACACTGATATAACGCATTTAATCACTTAGCATCAATAGATAGGTCAGATCTAGCAGATTAGGCACTCATCACATTCATATAGATCAGATCTAACATTCTTATACATCATTATCACTAAGCATAAGCGTATCTATCTAATCATGTCAAATCTCTTATCAAAAGAAGACATAAACATATCAAGACAAGCACAAAGCAAGACAACACAGTGTTTACGTGGTTCACCCCCACCCTGGCGCTACGTCCACCAACTCTTCTTCTTTATTATCTTCAGTCAATCGGTTACAAGCACAAAGCCATCAAAACCCTTACTCTGCATAGGACAGAAGATCTGTGCAGCTCGCTAGATCCTTCTTCCTTGTGTTACAATACTTAGCCTTCCACAATCTGTTACAAGGACCTGCACTTAGCTTTGCAAGTCTCTTACAGTCATGCAAAAATCACTTACAGACTCTACTTGCACTTAGCATACATTCACATCACATAGATGCACTACTCAACTACTTCTTACATTTCCTAGCCTTATATTTATACATACAAAATAGGCCTAAACATGGGTAAACCCATGGGTCGACATCCCATTCTCGTTACATATTCCCCAAAACCCAAAAAGGATCCAAAAGTGGGTTGAGATCCCATGATCTTCGCTTCATCTTGTGCTCCTCCTTCGACAGGCTGTCGAAGTCCCAAAATAGGTCAATATGACCAAAAATCTCCCAAAACTTGTTCAAGGGCCAACACCGTGTACATACTCAAGCTTCTCCACTACAGCCTATGTACATACTCAGGGTGCTCCACTACAGCCCGCGTATGGTGTTGCCCTACCATAAGGATTTTCTTATATAAAGTGTGTTTCTTCTATATTTCTATGTGGATCTATTGAGGTGCTTTTGTATTCAGATATTTGGTACTTAACAATTTATAGCAAAGGCCTTTGAGTTAGCGTTCAACATTTATGCCTAGGTTAATTTTTTGATCTTGATTGGGGTGGGATGAGGGGGAGGAGTGGACGAGTGAGGGAACATAGGGAAGGAAGTTTTGCGATGTTGGGAAAGAACAACTTGTTGAGATTTCTTGGCACGTTGAGTAGCTTCCAACCAAGTATGGGGGTGAGTCATGAGAACTTGGGCTCATATGTCATCCTTGAGGCCACTGATAAACCAGTCCCAGAAAAAAGTATCATACATTCCCTACGTTATGAATGTTAGTTTCTCAAATGAATCTATAAACTCTTCCACTGCACATGACTGTTTCAATTTGGTCAGATGAACCAGGGAGTGTGTATTAGTGTCAAAATGATCATGAAGTTCAACCACAAACTGGGTCCAAGCCATATATCCTTGGTGTGATTTGTGATGCCATTGACACCATTGCCAACATTGCCAACATTCAGGATCCAAATAGAGGACATTGTAACGAAGTTTGTCCAAGTCATCAATGATGCCATGCAAGGAGAGGTAGTGCTCAATTTGAGTGATCCAACCAGTGGGATCTGAGCCATCGAATTTGTTCACCCCCACTCATGGAAGAAATAGATCACAATGAAAAAGGTTGGACTGAAAATGTTAGGAATTGGAGGAAGTGGTACCTTCGAGGTGAGAAGGTGGATTGGATAAGGAATGGATTCCAAAAATGGGCATTTTTTCCAGAACCTTGGCAAAAAATGAATCAATTTGAGACTCAAGGTGGGATTCAAACTGGCTGGTAATGTGGGAATTGAGGTCCTTCTTCAATTCCAATTTTAGTTGGTCCATTTGGGATTCAATGTGGGTAACTATGCAGTTTTCAAGTTCTTGGTTGTGAGGTGGCCATGGTGAGGGGAGAACACAGAAAGAGGTGGGAAATAAAGGTGGGTGAAAATGGAAAGTGGGTCCGTGGAAAACCAAGGCTAAGAAATGATAGGTATCATTGTGATCAGGATGAAAAGAGGATTCCAATGGAATATGTCCCAAGTAGGGGTGTCGGAAAGGGGATCAGGACCACAGGAATAACAAAGGCTAAAAGTTGATAGGTATCATTGTGATCAGGATGAAAATAGGAGTCCAATGAGATAGGTCTCAAATAAGGGTGCGGACAAGCCCAATTTTTTTTTTATTATTATTTTTTAGCTTGCAGAGTTATACTCCTATCTAAAGAATATTGTAGCGTTGAAAGGCCCAAATGCTTAACAGGAAAAAATGTGTAGTGATTTCGCAACCAAAATACAGGAGGTAAAGTTGCACGAAAATAGATCTTTCTTTTTTTGTTTCTATTTCTATCCCAAGGGTACTAGAGAGTATATTCCTGAGTGTTGTTCTTGGGGCACTATAGCAGTCAAGCGGTCAATTGGTTTATCTATGGAGGGCTTCAGGATATCTAGGTCAATCTGTATACAAGTGTTGTGTGATGTGATACCACTCGAAGGGGTACCAACATGGGTTACAAGGGTGGCCAACAATGTGTGCTTAAGTGCCACTTGTATTTCTTGCATGTATTCTTCCTCGGTCGCAGATTTATGCACTGAATGACAGATCTCTGTAGCTTTAAGACGTCAGAATATGTCTCTACCCTGGAAAAAATTACCCATAATTTTATGCAAAGGAAAGTGCTCTGATACCACCTGTAAAGTACCATATCTATTATAATAGTTTAAAACAAGAATATTGCAGAGAATAATAGCGGAACAACACAGTAGTTGAAACCACAACACCAAAATAATACCGTTATTGATAGGAAACAATGTTCACTTTCCTCTTCGAGGTGGAAACCTCCAATAGAGCAATGCTTTATTACAATAATTCTCAAGAAAAGACTTTGCATACCCTCGACTCCTTTTTATACTAAATCTTTCTACCAAAAAAACAATCTAGAGGAAGATATTCTAGAAGCGGAAGCTTCTATTAGGTCTTCTTACGTTTGATTTATTATTCCTTATTACTAGGTCTTATTAATATCAGTCTTTATTAAATGAAAAATATATTATTCTACTTACGTGAGGGGTTAGGGACGTTAGGTCACTAACACATTTTGTCTTATTTTTCTTTGATGATATTCTCATCTATATTAAAATATGCACAACCCATCTTTCCCATGTGGATCAAGTTCTCCATCTCCTTTCTTAGCACCAACTTTTCCTCAAACAATCTAAATGTGCCTTTGGAGCTTTAGAAGTGGAGTATTTGGGTCATATTGTTGGCTAGGATGGTGTTAGGGTGGATCCTAAAAAAATTGAAGCTATGCAGGATTGGCCTTGCCCCAAAATTCTCAAGATTTTGTGTGGTTTTATGGGTTTAACGGACTATTATCACAAGTTTGTTAAGAACTATGGAAAAGTTGTAGCCCCTCTCACTCGTCTCCTTAAAAATAATTATTTCAATTGGAATCCTGCAACCGATCAAGCCTTCCATGCAGAGGCTATGTGCACAACTCATGTCTTGTCCCTTCTTGACTTCAAAAAGACTTTTGTCCTGGAATGTGATGCATCCAGAAAGGAATTGGTGCAGTACTTATGCAAGTTGGAAAGCCTTTGGCCTTCACTAGCAAACAACTGTTGGAGCGCCATTTGGGCCAAACAATCTATGAAAAGGAAATGATGGTCATTCTACATGTTTTGGATCTCTGGAGTCCTTATCTATTGGGGCAATGATTCTGAATTAAGATAGATCATCAGAGCCTCAAGTATTTTCTAGAGCAACGCCTTTCATCCCTGAAGCAACAAAAATGGGGTGACCAAGCTATTTGGATATGATTATGAGATCATTTACAAGAAAGGCAAAGACAATGTGGTTGCAGACACTCTTTCAAGGAAATACGAAGATGAAGGGTGCCTCTTTTCTCTATCATTCATTGTACCATATTGGCTCCAAGTTATTTTCCAGGAATGGCTGCAAGATCCCAAACTGTCACATCTGATCCAACAATTGCAAGACAATTCTCCAGTTTCTCTAGAGTACTCTTGAAACAACGAAGAGCTTCACTACAAAGGTCATTTGTATTTAAGCAAACATTCACAAATTGAATCCATGATGTTATATGAGCTTCATGCTACACGCACAGTTGGGCATTCTAGGTTTACCAAAACCTATGACATGGTCAAACGTTCTTTTTTCTGGGATGGTATGAAACAGGACATTCGCACCTTTATGGCGGAATGTGATGTTTTTCAACACAACAAGAGAGAAATAGTCAAAGCTTCGAGAACACTACAACCACTTCCAATTCCACCCACTATTTGGAGGAATATTTCTATGGATTTCATTGTTGGCTTACCTAAATTGAGCAATAAACCAGTCATCATGGTGGTCATTGATCGTCTTTACAAATATGCTCATTTATGTGCTCTTCAAATCCCCTTCATTACCTCCATAGTGGCTCAACTTCTCATGGATCATATATTCAATCTTCATGGCATGCCTCATTCTATTTTCTCTAACCAATATCCCACTTTCACCAACAATTTTTGGCAAGAATTGTTCAGGCTACAAAGCACCCAATCACATATCAGCACAACATATCATCCCCAGACTGATAGTCAAACTGAAGTTGTCAACAAGTGTTTGGAAACATATTTGAGGTGGTTTGCATCTAAGAGGCAATCAATGGGATCAATGGTTACCCCTCATTAAATGGTGGTACAACACTTCTTACCATACAACTACTCGCATGACTCCTTTTGAAGCAGTATATGGACAAAATCTGCCTTCAGTTCTCTCATACATGACCAGTGTCTCGAAGGTCCAGGTGGTTGACCAAAATCTTATAGTTTGAGAGGCTATTCTTTGTACCCTCAAAGAGAATTTGTTCCTAGCTCAGAATCACGTGAAGAAACAAGCAGATCAAGGTCGCTCAGAACGTCAATTTGTTGAAGGGGACCAAGTGTTTCTTCGACTGCAACCTTATAAGCAGACTTCACTCAAGGCTGACCATTGTCAGAAGTTGGAGCCCAAATTTTGTGGTCCTTATACAGTTCTTAAGCGCATGGGACAGGTGGCCTATCAGTTAGCTTTTCCCAGTCATTCTAAGCTCCATCATGTCTTTCATGTCTCCTGCTTAAAGAAGGTGATTGGAAGTAAGTGCCAAAATTAAAATAGTCTTCCCAAGTTGGATGAATAAGGATCCATCTAGTTGTAGCCACAAGCATTCTTGGCCCAGCATGAGCGATGTCTTTGTTAGCGCACCATCAAGGAAGTGTTAGTAGAGTGGAAAGATACAACTCCAGGAGATTCCACCTTGGAGCTAGCTACCATTCTGTGACAATTTTCTCATCTCAAGCCTTGAGGACAAGGTTTTTTTTAAGGGGGAGGGAATTTTAGGGACCTAACCTCCCTAACCCCTCACTTAGGTAGAATAATATATTTTCCATGTAATAAAGGCCAATATTAATAAGTCCTGGTAATAAGGAAGAATAAGTCAAATGTAAGAAGACCTAATAGAAGCTTCCACTTCTAGAAGATCTTCCTCTAGATTGTTCTTTTGGTAGATAGATTTGGTATAAATAGGAGCCGAGGGTATACAAAGTCTTGTCTTGAGAACTATTGTAACAGAGTGTTTCTCTGCTGGAGGTTTCCTGCTTGAAGAGGCAAGTGAATATGGTTTCCTATCAATAAAAGTATTATTTTGGTGTTGTGGTTTCATCTATTATGTTGTTATGTTGTTATTCTCTGCAATATTTATGTTTTCAACTATCATAATAAATCTGGTACCTTACATCGACTAGGATTTTATTATTCAGTAATGGGAATGATTATAGGCTCTTTGGTTCACCTTTGTACTTCTCAATGAAGTCTCTACAATATCCTCCTTCCTCTCTTTTCCAAAAGAACCCCTTCTTCATCTCCAAGAACTAACATATAGGAGGTCGAGGGGATAGGTGGAAGGTCAAGCGTCCCTAACTCTTCAATTTCCCCAAGTTTAGTTCTCCCCCTTTCATTGCTTTTCCTTTTTTTCTTTTATGAGTAGAGAGAGGGTCTATGAGTCTTTATTTGTTTAATATGTTTTTTTTTTCTTTCATAATCATATTCTGTCTCTTTCCTTAGGTTTTGATTGAGTGCATATGTGGATGTAGGTCATGATGGTATGGGGCCCTTCATGCCAACATACCGGTCCATTTTTTTATATAAATCCTCGAAGCTTGCCCATGCCATTCCTCGTAAAATCTTGTGCCTTAGCCAATTGTTTCTTACTTATATCCAATTTGGATCAATCCTCCCCATTGGGAGGAAAGGATAGATGAGGGAACCTGCTTTCAATCTAGTTCCTCTCATACCATTTTGACTTCCTTGAAGTTTGTCCTTTGACACCAATCCTCCACAACTCTTGTTGTCCTTTGTGGGTAATCCTTTCCTTGTATTGCAGGACAGTATATTCTTTTAATTATTTCGAAGGGTGTTGTGCAAAATCTTCCACAGTCTAAAGAACATGTTGGTCCTCTTCATCATCCAACATGGAGGGTTCAAATAATTGCAAATACTCCACATTAACCACTAAGCTAATCTTCATATAGGGAGGAATCCTTAGCCTAAAAGTGTTCTAATTCACCTATCCAATGGTATCAAAAGCCCAATACCTAAGAAGCTTTAGCTTCTTTTTCGTTCCTTGCAGAGATATAGCTAGACCTTATCTCCATCACATAATTTGAGATCCTCCCTATGATGGTCATGTCTAGATTTATAAATTTGTTGACTCTTCTAAAGCTGCTCTTGAACCCTTAGATGTATCTGTTTGATTTTTTTCCACAAATGTTCTCTCCTTATGTTCATCCCCCTGTATTCTTGCTCCATCATGTAGTTTCCCATACACAATGTCAAATGGAAAGGGAGGTAAATAGCCAAGACAAGTCTCAAAAGGAGACCTATTGGTAGAATTATGAAGTGCTTTGTTGTACGGATGTTGGATGTATACCAACTAATCATCCCAAGTCTTCAGATGTTGGCTACTGTAGTTGTTGATATTTTTATGTAACTACGAAAGATATTATTTTGTATTTGTATTGGTCAAACCTCGAGAAGGTTATTATAATCTTATTGTATAAATAGGCTTAAAAGAAATGATTATTTTATTGTTATCCTTATTGTAAAAGTCAAAACGTCCCCTAGTAGGGTTACATCTTTTCAAGAGTCAATTTATGTGTATAAATAGAGGTTGATTTCCTCTCATTTGTATACACACACAATTTGCCTTCTCTCAATGTGTATTTGGAGCATAACAAAGGAGGTCTAGCATAGGAGGTCTCGGTTTCTTAGTCTTTGGTATCTTGGTTGTGATATATCTGTGGAGAGCTATAACGTGACATTGTATTGGTTGAAGGAATCTATACTGAAGAATTTGTTGTTCGGTTTTTTCCACCACGAGGGTTTCCTAGGATATATCTTGTGTTATGTAATTGTTTATCTTTGAATGATCCTATTACATGCAATTTTTAATGAATGTTAAAGAAGATAATTGTAACTTCTAAAATTATAACATGGTATGAGAGAAGGCATGAATAGAAGACAATTCACAGGTCTAGAAGATAAAAGGAGTTTTTTTTTCTTGATAAGAGTGGTTTTTAGACAAGACAAGACCACTAGCAAGTGCGTCGTAGTGGAGCACATCGTTTCCCTGTATCAGATCTTCATAATCCATAATTTGTGATTTAGGGGCAGGATGACTACCAAAACCAAGATTGATGAGAAGCTGGAGGGAGCTGACAAGTTTAGATCCTATAGGTATAGAGTATCCCTCCTCCTAGAAGAACATGATCTAGATAAATTCACTAAAGAAGAGCTTTCAAAACCAAAGGGAGATGAGGCTAAATCAAAGCACAAGAAGGATATGGTCAAAGAAAAGAGGATTATTGTAGAATCCATTAAGGACCATCTTATTCATTACATATCTTCATTATCCATTCCAAAAGAAATGATGGATGCCTTAACCCGACTGTTTGAAGGAAACAACATCAACTAAAGAATGACCTTGAGAACTCAGTTAAAGAACATGAGGATGCAGAATTCAGAAACCATCCACTCTTACTTCTCAAGAGTGAACCAGATCAAGGAGCAGATAGAAGCCATTGGTGATACAGTGAATAGACAAGAAATGGTGATGACCATATTGAATGGCTTCCCAAGGTCATGGGATGCATTTATTCAAGGGATACGCTCAAGAAGGAAGCTACCCAAGTTCAATATGCTATGGGAAGATTGAAACCAAGAAGAAGCAAGGAAGATAGAAAGAGAAGAGAATATGACAGATGATGATCAAGCCCTAGCCGCCCAAACTAGGAAAGGAAAGAGCAAGAAAGAACCCTCCTCACCCAAGAAGTTTCAGAAGGGCCAGAGAAATAACCCAAATATTAGATGTTTATGTTGTTATAAAATGGGACACATTGCTAGGAATTGTTCCCTCATTCAAAGACCAAGGGAAAAGAAAGGAGGTAAAAGGCATCATGTTCATATAGCTAAAAATTATGAGCCACCCAAGAAGGTTACAAAGGAAGATGAATCAAGTGATGAGGAGTATGTTCTTATCTCAACCCTTACAGGAATTTTCACTCATGGAAGTGACATTTGGTTGGTGGACAATGGTGCTTCTAAGAACATGACAGGTTATAAAGACTCCTTGTCTAACCTTACTCATAATGATTCACCACACAAGGTGAATTTGGGAGATGAATATCGGTATCCGATCAAAGGAGTAGGAGAAGCCTCCTATAAGTTAGACTAAGGAAAGCCAATGAAGATGAAGGAAGTTCTCTATGTTCCTAGATTGAAGAAGAACCTTCTCTTGGTTTCATCATTGGATGAGAAGGGTTACATAGTTGCATTTGTTGATGGACAAGTTATTATGTGGCCTAGAGGGAATACTTTTGATGATGTTGTGGTGATTAGAGTTCAAGAGGGAGGACTATAGAAATTGAAAGGACGATCAGATTCAACATTAATTCATGACATTGTGAATCCGAGTGACTTATGGAATAGGATATTTTCTCACCTACATTACAACGCCCTACCGAGTGTGAGAAAGATGGTGACAGGACTACTAGAGATCTAGGAAAAACCAGACGACGTGTGCAAAGGTTGCACACAAGGAAATAACGTGAAGCACTCCTTTCCCAAAAATGATAACAAAGCCAAAAGAGTATTGGAAATCATTCACTCGAATGTGTGTGGACCGATGTCAAAAAATTGACTAAGCGGGTATGTATATTATGCATATTTTATTGATGATTACTCACGTAAAACTTGGATCTATTTGTTGAAGGCAAAGAATGAAGTGTTTGGAAAATTCAAAGAATTTAAGGCACTGGTAGAAAACCTGACAGAGTGGAAGATAAAGACCATGCAATCAGACAATGGAGGAGAATTCACTTCAGAGGAATTCAAATAATATTGAAAGGAAGCTGGGATTAAGAGGGAGCTTTCTACTCCCTAAAATCCTCAACAGAATGGAGTAGCAGAAAGGAAGAATCAAACGATCATGGAAGCAGTGGAGGATATGGTCCATGATCAAGATCTACCTATGCATCTGTGGGCAAAAGCAACAAATATTGCAGTGTACATGCAGAACAAAATTCACCACAAAGGACTTGAAAACATGACACCAGAGAAGATGTTTTCATGAGAGAAGTCGAAATTCAACCATCTAAGGATATTTGGTTGCCCCATATTTGTGCATGTCCTAAAGAAAAAGAGAACAAAATTGGATCCATCCGGAAATAATGGAATATTTTTTGGTTACAATGACACATCGAATGAATACATAATATATATTCCCGGTCACCAGAAAGTTGAGATTAGTTGAGATGTCACCTTTGATGAGAGTGCAGCTTTCAGCTAATCAAAACAAGATTGTGCAAAATAAGTTCATGAGGAAGATAATGAAGTTACTATAGTTCCCAAGGTAAAAGCAGTTGAACAAGAGGAAGTCATTCATGAGGATAATGACATAGCAAAACCTTAGAGGCCAGTAGAGATTCCTTCTCGCAAGAGAATACTAGCTTGGGAACAGGATCTCATCAGAGATGCAGAAAGATATGGTGCCCCGGAAAAATATCTCAGGGAAAGTAAGAAGTTGAAACCGTATTCCAGCTATGTGGTATGTTTGTGTGATATCATGGATGAAAAACCGTCCAATTATGAAGAGGCTGCAGAAAAGAGGGTATGGAAGGATGTTGTTACACATTATTTTGGTCACCCCAGTGATCAACTGATGACATTTGCTTAACTCACTTCCATGTTCCCTGAAAATATTAAAAGAGACTTTCTCCATGAGAAAAGTGGTTTGCTTTTCCTCCATCAAAAACTATGACAAGGAAGATCGTTGCACCCTGCTCTATGCTTGGGGTGCGATGATGCTTTATCGTTGCACTCTGCACCAAATATGGACTGCGGCGTCGTTGCAGGCTGCCTGTGCATAGGGTGTGACAATGCTTCATTAAGCAAGCGAAAAGTTGAAATTCACGAATGTTCTAGAAGGGAATCTTCTATAAAATGAGGTGGCCTTTGATCGGGTTGGATCTTACTCGCTTCTTTGATTTAGTGGGAATATCCTAATCTCTTCATCCATCCCTCTTTAACCCTATATAAAGAGGGATTTCTCATGGAAAAGGCTAAGGTTTTCATATGCATGAAGAGTTCTACTATATATTATACTTGAGATAGCTTTGCTTTATCTCTCTAAGTCAAATTATGGATCTTCTTCATCAAATGCATTGGAGTAAAGGTGTATTTGTTGGAGCAAAGAGCCATTGAAAGGGATCTTGCAACATAAAGGCATAGGTTGTATTATCCACTTTCCATTTTAATATAATGCAGCAATGCATTTCTTCCCTATAAAGGTGTCTTGGCTTTTATTGTATAACTCCTTGATCTTATACATAGAATTCGTTGGAATATATATATCTTTGTTCTCTCTCTCTTAGTTGGTTTGTGCTTCTTAAACATGTTCACCATATCGCAAATCCAAATATGGATAGACAAGGACGACAATAGCAAGGATCAAGCGTCATTTAAAAGTATGTCTCTCATTCCTCTCTGAACTAGTTTATATGACAATGAAGTCTAAGGTGACTTTTGTATTATGTCTTGTTTTGTTCTAACTTTTTGTGGAAGTTAGGGAGATTAGCTTTTGTCCAGACTTGTCGATTTGTCTAATAACAAAATCGGCGACCATATTGGGGATATGACGTATTTTTTGTTTTTTGCTTCTTATTTACTTTTAGCTTGCCTTATTTTGATCAAATTCATTCTCTGAGTCTGTGGGTGATCCATCTTGACTCTCTAGTCCTGAAGGTTCATTGAGAAATTTTCTCATTTTCCCAATTTTATTTTTATTCAGAGATCGATGCATTGTGTTCTATTGACAGCCTGCAACGATTCCTTGTCGTCAAACTCTACTTGTGTAGACCAGAGAGACGACGTTAAAATGTGCCTTGTTGATAGGTTGTGATGATCCTAGATCATCGCACTGTACTCCTCTGCAGCCTGCAACGATTCCTGTAGGAATTGTTGGGTGAAAGTCATTTTTATTTTCTTTGCCCAGATTTGTCTTTACTACCTGGGATGAACTTTTTGCACTGGTGAATGATTGGTTTACAACTTTTAAGCCTAGATTTGATTGATTTTTAAGGATTGAAAGTCTTCTTTACAAGCTTTGCAAGTTTTGTTTCCTGACTTCTTGTCGCAAGGGTACAATCTCAAGACTTTGTTCCTGGGTGCTTGTTTGATAAGTAGTTCTTGATTTCTTTTGAGTTTTGGATTGGTTTTTCACTTTTGTATTGTTGATTGATTAAGAAACAATTTTTGTTTGCATTTGACAAAAGTTTTTCTTATCATTTTATTTTTTGCTTGCACTGTGAGTTTGATTTGGGAATAGTGTTGAGAGTGCACTAGTTTTCTTAGACTATTATTTTTTTTCTTCATTACATCTCTGTTCTAATTTGAAAAGGAAAGAATTAAAGTTTATTCTTCTTTTTAGTAGTCTTTGTAAGAAATTTTGGCATTCATATATTTGTTGAAAAGAGAAAATTGGAAAAGTTGATAGCTTTGATTATTTGGAATTCATATCATTCAAAAATTGAGAAATTGTACTCGTAGCTTTTGTATTCTAGAAAAGAGAAACCTTCTCCCTACTGTAATTAGATTTCATTGAATGAAATGCTTGCATTTCATCTCTTCTTGCATATTATTGGTTCAAGGTCAAATGTATCATCAGTTTCACTTTCGTTTCCCTTTTGAGTAAACAACGGCCTTTAAAATACAACGTAATTTTAAAATATATTAGCAACTTTTATTTTCTAAAAATTTCCTACACCAACATTATCTAGGATAGCGCTTTGGAATAGGTTGTAAGGCACACTCTCCAAAGAATCAAAACACACAATAGTATCTTGTGATAGGTATTAATCACGAGGTCGCATTAGGGCCAACAGAGTTACTCACCCTTCTTTGTTGGTTTTGGTGTAGAGATTGCGGTTATTATTGGGGGTCACTTGAGAAGAAAATCATGTGGGGACCTTCTCGAGTTGATTTCGGGATTAGATACCCTACCCTTGTGCATGGATCAGATTGTCGATTGCTTCCCCAGGCATCATTGTCATAATTGGTAAAATCAGTGGCCTATCTCTTTATAATATTTACACAAGGTGATTGTGGAGGGGAACGTCTTCATAGTACCTAGAATCGACGTTGGCCAAACTCACTCGAGCTCCTTGGAGGGTATACCCACGATTGTGTATGGGAGCTTGCACCAAGGTGTAAGTCCATTAAGCAAGTCATCAACGTAACTTTTCCGCCCGCTTTATCCCAGCCCATTCTTGTCTTGATTTCGCGGCGTTGGATTTCATCACCAACTAGTGACTTCGAAATAAGAAGGTTTGTTTGCGTGCATGATATCTAGAATTTATTAGTGAGTGTTGTTTATTTCTCTAGTTGGCCATAGCTTTCTTTAACTCTTTATTTGGTGTGGCCAACATCAACCCTCATCGTTCACGTAGGATGCAAGGGTTACCTACGGAAGATTCGGAAGAATATGCTCCTTTCATTCCTAACTCACCGGAGGGTTCTCCTGAAGGAGCAGTCAATAACGACGTAGCCTCTGAGATTGGAAGTTTTACTCCATTGGAGGAGTCCATACTTCCCGTAAATCCATTATTGAGTGTTGTACGAGATCCACTTTTGCTCGATAAATTCATCGAGAGACATTGTTGTTGAAGATAATACTGGAATACCTATTGGACCTCACACAGAGTTTGGTGTAGATGATCCACTCTTTCAGAGTGAGTTGTTTAGAACTTCGGTTCATACTGCTAGAAATTTTGTCCTAGCTCTTTTGGTCCTATTCATTCTCTTTAGAGAACTTCTTCGGGACAAGATATTTTTGAAAAAATAGGAATGAGTCATCTATGCCAGAGGACCTCTAATCAACCTATGGCATCACATACACATGTGACTTATATTGCCTATATAGTACCCTTGGATCATTTTATTGGCACGACCAATAATGTTGTCACAGTCTCAAACAAATTTTGGGTTGGTTCTCATACAATTCTTCTTCTCGAGCTTGGTAAATCTATCATGGTCCCACAAGCTACGACTGTTTATGTTAGAAGTGCAGTAATCACTCAAGATCCTATTGGAACACCACTTCCACTTAGACCAAATCCATCACTTCCACCTGGGTACCATGCTCTAAATACTTCTATTGCTAATCCTGCCCAGAATCCATCCAGAGGGGATAATTGTTTTGTTCCTCCTGGGTATTATTCTACTAGTAGTTACGTTGCTACACCTACCCAGGTTCTCTCTGGGGGGCCTAGCATTCCTCCTCCACCTTCATGTAGAGGATCTAATTGTCCTGGCCCAAGTAGCTCCAATCAAATTGGAGGCGCAAGTCATTCTCTCACTTCTAGTTTTCAAATTCATGTTGGAGGTCAACCTCAAGTTGGGGGGAAACCCCACGTTGGGGGTCATAACCCAGTGAATGGGAAGTATATCCCTGGATTACAGTCTCAACCTTGGAATTTTCCTTTCCAAGGAAATCAGAAACTACCTGGGAGACAACCCCCTCAAGTTAATTCTTTTGTACCCCCTAATCCCGGGAAACCATATCCAGGTTCTATGAATCCTACCCGGGGTCAAAGTTTTCAGTCTAATGCTCCTTCCCAATGAAGCTTTCCCAATCAACCAACTCAAGTTTGCTAGTTAACTCAAAACCCTCCACAACCGAATTTGACAGGACCCTATAACTATCAATAGACCGCTTATGGTCCTACTGGTATACCTACGAGATTATCTCCTCAGAATTACCAGTTTCCTCAAGTGAACAGACAAATGTCATTTCTTGCTACTTTGGATTTACTGGATTTGTCTAGGATTTTGAATGATCCTATCTTGCATTCTCCTTATTGGTCGGTCATACCTGTTGAGTTACCATTAGACATTCCTAAGTTTGACGACCGATCAGGAGAAGACCCAAATAATCACATCATGACTTTCCATCTTTGGTGTTCATCCAACTATTTGATGGATGACTCCATTAGATTACATATTTTCCAACATACTTTGACGGTTTCGGAAACCAAATGGTATATTGAATTTCCACAAGGATTCTTCAATGACTTCAATACCTTAGCTATGTCTTTCTTAACGCATTACCATCTACCAATCCGATACGAGATAGGAACAAAATTTTTGAGTTCATTTAAACAATCCTCGTCCACTCACATTTTCGATCATATTCATGAGTGGAGAAGGAGAAGACTCTTAATCAAAGTTCCCCTTCTTGATCAACTATTGGCCGAGTGGTTTACCAAGTCACTCATTAGTCCTATATCTTGTGATCTTTCCATGGGTGGTGTCGTCACTGAAGAGCAGGCGATTACTCTTGCTCAATACTTGGATCTTGTTTATTCACAAACGAGCACACTATATGACTTGATCCCTGATGTTCCTCGCCCGTCTACAAATCAAACCCCAACACCTCCAGTAGGTTCTGATGTTGTTGATGGAGTGATTGGCACTTTCCATACTGAGACTCAGTCTAAACAAGCCATTCATGACAATCCCAAGTCTAATACTACTAATGTACAAAATAATCGTCCTCCAACTCCTTCTCCCGATAAAAATTCTGAATTTAATTCGGTTCAATCTACACCTACCGATAAAAATCAAAATAAAAAGAAATGGAAGGACAAGAATAAGGAGGACAAAAATAATAATCAACAATCCGATAAACCCAAGACTCAGCCTGTTGATGACAAAGAAAAGTGCAAGCCTCGTTATCCTTGTCTTTTCTGTGGTAAGGAAAATTATACGAAATATTGTCCACGACGTGCTAAGGTTACTAAGTTCCTGCAAGGGACCAATACACCTCCTACACCTGTCATTTTTTCACAACATTTTCCTTCTCAACAGTAGGCCCAATTGGTCATTCATGACCAAACTTCTCCCCCTACCACATCTTATGTACTTATGTGTATTGGTGGCTCCAAGAAGAACGAAGTTGCATTCGCTACTGGAACCAAATATTATTCACCTTCGAAAGAGAAAGTTGATGATTAACCACATCCAATGGTTCAAACTCCTCCATCAACTTTACCTCCCAACGGTCCTCTTCATCTCGAACGAATGAGTCTAGATATAGTTCTTCGTCCTCCTCCTAAGGGTGTTGTTTGTAAGTCGTCATTTAATCCTCATGTATGTGATGCTCAAAACTATAGTATTGTAGAATATCTTGTGCAGGCACCTTCTGCGATGTCGGCTCTCGAAGTCCTTCAAAGTTATCCTATGCAACGGAAGGCACTGTTAAAGGATATTGGTGGAATTGATCCTACTGATACGAACTTGATCATCTTTGACTTGGAAGATCATATTCCAAGGTTTCCTCCTCAATTAGTGTTTCAAGTACAAGTTATTGTGGAAAATAAGAAAATTTGTCGAACTGTTATTAATGAAGGAGCCGCGACTTGCATCATGTCTGTCACTTTTTGGAAATCCATTGGCTCTCCTGCCCTTACTGAGTCACACAATACTCTTAAAGCATTTAATTGTATAGGATTTAAACCTTATGGTGTTCTTCCTTCATTATCTATTACATTAGAAGACAAAGAGGTTACTGTTGAGGTTGAAGTTTTTGATGCACCTCTTGATTACAACCTTTTACTTGGCCATAGTTGGATTGATTCCATGCGTGCAGTTGTTTCTACTCTTTTCCATGTGATACGTTTTCCTCACTAAGGAAAATTTTTTATTGTCGATCAAATTGCCTTCTTTAATTCTGATTCCCTTACTAGTAACATGCATTTCATTGTGAAAACATCTCCCGGTTATGAGAATGTCGGTGTGGGTCTCTTAAAAGATTCATTGTTAATGGGTATGTTCCCCATTCCACCTCCTGATATTCCTACTCCTTTTTTTGCCTCAATTAACATGATATCAACTAATGTTGGTGAAATCCCTGAGTCTTATGACCCTTGGATAGTACCTAACTCTGACAATTTTCTTCGTTACGGCGATAGAATGCCTTTAAGTCTGGTAGAATTGGCTTATCAAGCTTTTCAATCGACAACTCCCTCTCCTCATTCTATCTTAGATATGTCTCTAGATCCATTTCACATAGTCTTTCACACCGATGAAATGATTATGAAAATCATGTCTATGGAAGATACCCCATGGGACGATGGGCATCATCATTTTGTTCTCTTCCTGGAACTCGAGACTATCGAGAGTTATCAACGGATTTCAAATCCATCTATTGTTGTTACTATTTCCCTTGTTCCTCAATCAATAAATGATGTTTTGTATGAAGGGAACTTGGGAAACATTTCACCTACCATCCCTTTAGATATCTCGATTAAACCTGGAGTCGTGGAAAATGTTCACATCGGTGCTTCATGTTCTACCGATGAGGGACAAATTTATAAAGCTCTTTTCCAAGAATTTTGTGACGTTTTTTCATGGAGTTACGAAGAGATGTCGGGCATTGATCCAGATATTATTGTACATGAGATTAATACTTACCTAAACACTAAACCCGTTCGACAGAGACTTCACCCAATACATCCACGCAAAGCTGTTGCTATTAAACTCGAAGTTGGAAAACTTCTCAAAGACAGTTTTTTCTATCCTGTGGCTTTGACTGATTGGGTGTCTAATCTTGTTCTAGTTATGAAGAAACAAGGCACGATCCGTGTTTGTGTAGATTATAGGGATATCAACAAGGCTTGTCCCAAAGACAATTATCCAACCCCTTTCGTTGACCAGATCGTTGACGATTGTGTTGGTAGTGAAATATTCTCTTTAATGGATGGTTTCTCCGACTATAATCAAATCAATATTTTACCTGCAGACCAACATAAGACTGCTTTTATCTTCCCTAAGGGAACCTTCTCATATCAGAAATTACCTTTTGGTCTCAAGAATGTTGGTGCAACTTTTCAACGCGTTAATTCTTATGCTTTTCTTGATATTAATCACATCATACAACCTTACCTTGATGATTTACCGATGCATTCCATGCGTCATCAAGATCACCCAGCACATTTACAATCCATTTTCCTACGTTGTCACTATTATCATATACGATTGAATCCACACAAATGCATTTTTTTTGTAGAGTCTGGACGACTTCATGGTTTTATCATTTCTACACATGGGATCAGGGTGGACCCTTTGAAGGTTGAAGTTATTCTCAATCTGCCTCCTCCTTCTACATTGCACCAACTCCAAAGTTTGCAAGGGAAGGCAAAATTTTTGTCATATTTATCTCCAAACCCAAACTTTCTGGCCCGATATTTCTAGTGTGAATCGACTTCATATTCAGTATCAAGCCTGTCAATACATTATCCTAGGTGATACCCTTTACCATCGTGGTATTGATTCGATCTTTCGACGATGCCTAACCTATGATGAAGTTGGGAAAGCTTTGAATGACTATGATTCTAGAGCATGTGGCGGTCATATGTCTAGGTATGCCACTATCCAAAAGATCTTACGAGCTGGTTACTTCTAGCCATCATTGCTTTAGGATTGCATTACTACCATCCAGAAATGTCATGCTTGTCAAACATATAAAAACAAGATTCGATCTCATCCTGCTCCTCTTTACCTTGTAGTTTCCATTGGTCCATTTGCTAAATGGGGCATTGAATTCATGGCATGTAGCCCTCACTCGGTTGGGGGGTATGGAAACATCATCGTAGCCATGGATTATTTCACTAAATGGGCCAAGGCAATGCTTACATTTGATAATACCAGGAAAATTGTAGTGTTTTTCATATTGAATCATATTGTTACTAGATTTGGTGTAACTCAAGACATCGTCACTGACCATGGTAGTCATTTTCGCAATTTCATGATGTCTAAACTTACCGAGAAGTTGGGTCTTCAACATGAAAACTCAACACCTTACTATCCACAGGCCAATGGCCAGGTTGAAGCAATTAACGAAGTTCTTACTACTATGCTTTGATGGATGATATGAATTCACAAGTCAAGCTAGCACACGATGCTCTTCTTTGCATTATGGGACTATCAAACATCTGTTAAATATGCCACAGGGTTCACACCTTTCCAATTAGTATATGGTATTGAAGTTATTCTGTCGATTGAATGTGAAATATCATCTTTGAAACTAATTGTAGAACTTCTCCCTAACACCTCAGTTGAAGAGGAATGTCTCTTGTATTTGATGCAATTGGACGAGACTCGTCGTGATGCTGCCTTAGTCATTGAAACTCAGAAGAAGTGTGTCAAAGCTCAATATGACAATCATGTCAAACCACATGTTTTTTTCTTAGGGTGATTTAGTCCTTCTTTACGAACAGGATCATTACTTATTAGGGGTCGGTAAATTCGAGCCTATGTGGAATGGCCCTTATATTGTGAAATGAGTGTTGGAGAAAGGGGCTTATGAGCTAGTAGATTATGATGGAATTCCTTTGAGTGAACCTAGAAATGGGCTTTACTTGAAGAAGTACTATGCTTAAACTATTTTTTCATGAGTACTGTGTATTTTTAGTGTACTATACTCTAGTGTGTTTTTTTCATTTTTGTTTTTCCTTTTAGCTACTTACCTTGCATTGTGCTTGGTTTCTAGATGTCAGTGTATTCGCTACCCTATATCGGCTTTGTTGATGGTGCTAGTCGCAGTACTCAAAACCTAGCGTCTGATGCATGGGAAATCTATGCACCTACAGATGAGTTGATCAGTCTACATGGTGTTTGCCTTGGTTGTGCAACTAATAATATCACATAATACAATGCAGTTATTGAATTATTAAATAACACCATTTCATTTGGCATCCATCATCTTATTGTATGAATCGATTCACAGTTAGTAGTGTTGCAGTTAAATAACATTTATTCCATTCAAAATCCTACTTTGTTAAGGGTATACTTAAGAATTCGCCTCTCGGAAAGACATTTTGATTATATCGAATATCAACATATTCCTAGATGTCTAAAAACATTGATAGATGCATTGGCTAATTATGTGTTACGCAGAAATTTGAGACATTTATAAATCCAAACACACATTTTAAAAAGACAAGTAAGTTGGTAGAAACTTTATATTAATAACGATAAAAGTTCCAAAAAGTGTTTGTCCAAGGACCAAAATATCAAAAAGTGAAGCCCATAGCTTCATGTACAAAAGCATCAAGGATGTTGCTCATTGTAGCAAACAACCACCCATGCCACTCTACATAGCAGTAGACCAATAGATGCAGATACGCCAATTGTATGGCATTGATAGTGCCTAGGAAGTTCGTCCACCATGGCATCAGGGATATTCATGGTTAATCCCTCTAGGTTCTGCTCAATCGCCTCAAGATCTGCAATGGCCACTCTCGCTACAACACCTCTCTCTCCTCGCCTATGAATGGGAGATGATCTCGGAGGATGATAAGGTTCCACATCTGCATTATTGAGAGCACTTGATTAGTCTTGGATAAATGACACAAAAAACATTTTATATAATTAAAATATCAAAAACATCATATAATGAAAATTTTCCTTCTTACCTATGTCTCCMCATTRAGATCCCTYRGGAAGAGCTAAGTYAGGATCCCCTCGRAAGTCCATCYTGGCGTACACATAATCCTCCACCATGATTAGCTAATTTCTCAACCATTGGAAGAAAACATCTTCATACTTGACAATAGGCACACCACCGTGACGAGCCATCAAGTCCACCCACCTTTTCATCCATGGATCTTATGGAGCGGGTAAGCCCCACTCCACCTATAGACATAAGACGAGGACACTCTCCAAGAAGAAGGACACCAAAATGGACCTGTAACCAAACTATTTCAACCGACCGTTTCGACACTTTGTCAGTTTCTTTTTCATGTTCTTCAAGACACCCTCACACCAGTTGAAGACCCTAGGTTCCATGCACTATATGGCGTACTAAAAATAGATTTGAAAAGCCATGTGGGGAGCTGCACTCCCTTCCATATGGGTAATGGTATAAAGGATGGTAAGCAATGGTAAATCCCGAACATCTCTAATGGCCACCTTGCCACTATGTTTTTCTGTACCTAGCATGCAATGGTGAGCAAAATAGTAATCCATGGGTTCTCCTCCACCCCTGCTTCCCGAGAGTGATACCTGAGAGACTAGGTGAGATAAACCTGTCATAAAGTAAATATCATGTATATCCAATGTGAGTGTATGCACACCCATGCGAAAGGCTTGTTCGTTCACATCCCACATGTGAACCAGATACTCTAACAATCTCAGTTGGTCTCTCATGCCCTGAATTTTGAAGAACTTGAGTAATCCACATTGCCTAAGTGCCATAACTATGCCTGGGTCATTCCCAAAAAAATAGTCTTCTTCCTCCTACTCTCGTTCTCTCCACTTGAGCATTTTGACCATATAAAACCTGCCAAGTAACATCAAAAGAGGATTAGAATCATAAAAAATCATTTCTTAGAAGTTTTCCTAGCTCATTCTATCTTTTCAAAAGTTGAGTTGCGGTCATCATAGGGATTTTATTTCATGCAGAGCGACATCGTCGCACCCTATCTTTGATCCCCCTGGGGCGATTCTAGATCGTCACAATTCATGATACTATGGGCCTGCGACGATCTGAAAGTGCAGGTACCCCCAAAAAAATCGACCCAAACTTAACAATAAACCAATAAAAACAAAATTTTAAACCATGAAAAGATAAAGGGGCAGACGATTACCTTTTTGATGAAGACGGTTTACGAAATGATCCACCAGGCGCTCCAGATTCTACAGTTGAATTTTGGGAGAAAAAGAGGGTTTTGGGCACTATTTGGGTAAAATTGCAAATGAAATGGTAAATGGGTTGTTTTGGCCTATTTTATTGTTTTTTACCATATTTTATTGCAAAATTAAAATATTTTTTATATTTTACCCATGCCCTAAGGTCTAGCCAACTTTGTGAAGTGTTTTCTATTACAGATTGAAAGATCTAAGGATGAGACGTTTGATAGAGGTCCACCTTTTTTTATTATTTTTGTGTGTTTTTTCTTATGAACATATGCTTTTAGGGTTTTTTAGGAAAAACTTTGAGCACAGTCTTAATTCTTTTTCATGCTCATGAAACCATGAGAATGCAATCAAGTAACCTTTTGTCATTTTTTGAACTCGCATTGGTAATATGAAAAATAAACCTTATGGAGTATCCTTTAAGCTCTTTTCAAGCTCCCTAAACACGAAAATATAGTCGAACGACCTTGTTCTTTTCACGCTCATAAAAGTATTTGAAGAAAACGTCTAATGAATGACAATTTGTATCTTTTTCGGTCTCGTCAGACTAACTTACAAAAACTGTCATTTTGGAGTTCTCTTTAAGTGTTTTTCAGACTCTCTAAAAATGAAAAACCCCTAATTTTTCTTTCTTTGGACTCGTTAAACAAGCATCAAAAGACCCATATGGGATCGAACCACTCCTTCTTAGGGTTCATTAAAAATACTCCGAGGGACTTGTCCAAAGGATGAGATTACATCACAAGCATATGTTATCCTCCTCAAGCTTGCGTAAATATAAAGAGGTACTCGCCAGAAATGGTGGGGGGGAATTGGGAAGAAATGTGTCGTTGTATTTGTGTTAGTGGCAGTAAAGTCGCTCTTGAACATGACACCTACCTTCATCACTGTATCCGGGTTGAGAAATCCATTTGTCTCTTGTTTGACCATCCACAAGTTCATATGTTGGGTCCTCCTTTGATTCAATGTTGCCAACACAATTATCGTGTCATTCATATGTTCAAGAGAATTCCAACCTAAACTAGCCTTCTATCGAGTCGGCCATCTATAGTTATAAATTTTTTACCATGTCAACCTTCCCTGAGTTAGTTTTGAATCACTTCATACTCTAATCTACTTCAAATATGTTACATATTTCATGTCATTGATGAGGGATACATCAAGGCCCTCCTGTGATGAGTCTTGTTCTGTCGACTTCAACTCAGTATCCAGGAACAAGACTTAGAAATCACATTGGTACCTTGGAGCCTGCATGCCTCAATGGCAGGTTTCCTCGCTTTCAACAATGGGTTCACATCATTGGCCCCTGATTGGAATATTCCATCGAGTGTTTGACTTCAACTCATTCATTCACACTCATTGGATTGTACTAGAGTACCTTGGGAGTCATTGACATCAATGGTTCTTTCCCTCGCACTTGTTAACGGTTTTCATTAATGACCAGTATTCAAGTGGTTTCTACCATGTTTGACTCCGACACCTGTAATCACATGGCTAGATTCATACTTAGAGACGATGGAAATGAAGACCCTAGATCTCATCATATCGGTCCAAGTTGTGACGGAGTATTCATAAGTTTGTACTGACACATAGATCCATTGTGTATGTCTCGTGGCTATGTCCAAATTTGAATTCTTTTAGAGCATAGATCCATAGTGTATTCCTCGTGGCTATGTTGAATCATGATGACATGGATCCACAATGTATGTTTAGTGGCCATGACTCACTTGACACTTATTATTAGAGTCACTTGTGGTCTGAGTACGGGAATGCCTACCTCAGAAAATGGTATATTATTATGCAGATGTTTGATTGTTTGAAGGTTCTCGATTGATGCACTCCTTGTTTTCAACACACACATTCTACAAAGTATTTCAGCTGTCACAGGTTCCAGCTTCATACTTTGGGAGGCATTTTGTTACACATTACTTTGGTCGCCCAAGTGATCAACTGATGACATGTGCTTAACTCACTTCCATGTTCCCTGAAAATATTAAAAGAGATTTTCTCCATGAGAAAAGTGGTTTGCTTTTCCTCCCTAAAAAACTATGACAAGGAATATCGTCGCACTCTGCTCTATGCTTGAGGTGCGATAATGCTTGATCTTCTCACTCTGCACCAAATATGGACTACGATGTCATCGCAAGATGCTTGTGCATAGGGTGTGACGATGCTTAAGCAAGGAAAAAGTCAAAATTCGTGAATGTTCTAGAAGGGAATCTTCTAGAAGATGAGGTGGCCTCCGATCGGTTTGGATCTTACTCGCTTCTCTTATTTAGTGGGATCATCCTAATCTCCTCATCCATCTCTCTTTCACCCTATATAAAGAGGGATCTCTCATGGAAAAGGCTAAGATTTTCATATGCATGAAGAGTTCTGCAATAGATTATACTTGAGATATCTTTGCTTTAGCTCTCTAAGTCAGATTGTGGATCTTCTTCATCAAAGGCATTGGAGCAAAGGTGTGTGTGTTGGAGAAAAGAGTCATTTAAAGGGATCTTTAAACATCAAGACATGGGTTGTATTCTCCACTTTCCATTTTAATATAATGCAACAATACATTTCTTCCCTACAAAGGTGTCTTGGATTTTATTGTATAACGCCTTGATCTTATACATAGAATTCATTGGAATATATATATCTTTGTTCTCTCTCTCTTTGTTGGTTTGTGATTTTTAAATAGGTTCACCATCCTGCAAATCCAAATATGGAATGACAAGGACGACACTAGAAAGGATCAAGCGTCATTTAAAAGGTATGTCTCTCATTCCTCTCTGAACAAGTTTATATGACAATGAAGTCTAAGGTGAAGTTTGTATTATGTGTTTTTTTTTTCTAGCTTCCTGTGGAAGTTAGGGATATTAGTTTGTGTCCGCACTTACCGATTTTTCTAATAACACATGCCACGGGGGAGGAATATCAGTCCACGTTAAAGAATGATGTCTGGGATGTGGTCCCCAGACCGAAGGAGAAATCAGTAGTAAGTTCAAAATGGATCTACAAAACGAAACATGCAACTGATGGAAATATTGAAAAGTATAAGGATAGATTTGTGGCTCGAGGATTCTCTCAAAAGGAGGGCATTGACTATGAGGAGACATTTTCTCCTGTGGCGAGATATAACTCGATCCACGTTTCCCCTGAATTTTGCACTAGACTGGCTATGCTCATAGAGGTTGTACGTTCCCCCTGACTTTTGCATTAGACTTACATAACATCTCATTCATCCTGACTTTTGGTTTGACTCGCAGAGGTTGTACATTCCCCCTGGATTTTGTCAATATCTCACAAGACTAGTTGATTCTCCAAATCTCCCTGTATAGCCTCAGGGTGGCCCATATGGCCTCTCATTGGAGAATGACTATCGATGCTGCCAACTTTAACACTCCCTCTCAGTGACAGATTCATTCTCAGCCACACCAAGATTTCCTCTTAGCTGCACAAACTGTCTCGAGGTTAGAGGCTTGATCAGGATATCAGCTACCTGCTCACTCGTGGTTATGTATTGTAACTTTACAGTTTTTCTCTGGACCAAGTCTCAGATGTAGTGATACCTCATGTCAATATGTTTTGACCTGTCGTGAGATACTGGATTCTCTGTCAATTTTATGCAACTTTGATTATCACAGTGAACCAATGCAACATCACTAATGCTTCTCATCAGTGCAACATAGCCTCCAAACCTACGAGGCCTCTTCCTTTCCCTGAAATTTCCTTTGGGAGCAGCTATCCTTTCTGCTTCTTGCACTATCTCTTTAAGCCACCCTAGCTTCCTTTTGGTTCGACGTTCTTCAAGATTTCTTTATAACACTTCAACAGGTTCTAGGGGCTCATTACTTGGCCCTTCACGAGGTTCTTCCCTCTGATCATTTGACTCTTCATTTTCAGAAGAGGTTGAAGCTCGTTGAACTGCTTTTGATTCCTACTGAAGCTCTTTGGATTTCTTAAATGTGGATTCCTCATGGAAAGTCACATCTTTGCTTACCTCTATTTGCCTCTGACCTGGTACATAAATCTTGTAAACCTTGGAGTTCTCATTGTACCCCACAAAAACCCCTTTCTTTCATGAGGGTTCCATCTTTGTCCTCTTTTCCTTAGGGACGTGAATATACATAGGACACCCAAATATCCTTAGATGCCCTACTTCAGGTTTGATCCATGAGAAGACCTCTTAAGGAGTCTTGTTCTTCAAGGTAGCATGTGGACACCTGTTCCGAATATACATGGCAGTGGAGGTAGCTTCTTCCCATAAAGAATTTGGTAGATCCTAGTCAAACATCATTGCTTTCGTTGCCTCACAAATTGTCTTTTTTTTCCTCTCAACAACTCCATTTTTCCGAGGGTTATATGGCATGGTCAATTGTCTCTTGATTCCTATTGACTTGCATAAATCCTCAATCTGGAGAGATTCAAACTCTCCTCCATTGTCTGTTCTAAAGATTCTGATGTGTTTCCCTATTTGCTTTTAAATAAAGGCTTTATACTCTTTGAATTTATCAAATGTGTCACTTTTAGCTTTAAGTAAATACACCCAACATTTTCTCGAGTAATCATCAATAAAAATGACATAATACAAACAACCACTAAGTGAGGGAGATGACATGGGACCACATACATCAAAATGAACCAGATCAAAGATGCCCTGAGCTCTGTTGTCACTACTAGGAAATTCTTTCTTTATATTTTTACCTAGCATGCATCCCTTACAAATTTCATTTTTACTAAGAGAAATAGAGGGCATGCCACATACCATGTTATGTAGATTTGGAAGATCTTTGTAATGAAGATGTCCAAGTCTTATGTGCCACAACTCATTGGAGCTAGTCGCATCATGAGCCAATGCTTGAACTGACTGTCTTGACACGACGTACAATCCTCCAATGCGAGTTCCAATGGGTTATGTTGTACTTAAGTGGCTACCTTTATCCCATAGTAGTGCCTTCCTGTCCTTGAAGATCACCTAATATCCCTTGTCCTCAAGGGTTGCAACTGACATTAGACTCTTCTTGAGCCCTGGAACATATAATACTTCATCAACATGAAGTATAGCCCCAGATTCCAATCTGAAGGAGATAGAGCCTACTCCCTCTATATTGTAACATTTGTCATCCCCAAGCTCAACATGCTCTACAAAATATTTTGTCTCGAAATCTAAGAGGATCTCCTTTTACCCTGTCATGTGCTTTGATGCACCACTATCTACTAACCAAGTTTTTGGCCCCGTGAAAACTGAACTGGGTAAGGCAGAAACCAAGTAATATTCTTTTCTATTTTCTTTTTCATTAGGACTTTTCTGATTTCTTTTGGATTCGTCATCCTCAACAGTTGAGGCATGATGATTCCCTTTCCTTGGATATTTCTTTCTAAACCAACAATCTTTAGCAAAATGACCCAACTTATTACAACTAAAGAATTTAATCTTAGATGTATCAATATTCTTGCCTTTAAATGTACCTATGGTGTTTGTCTTCCTCTAAGAGCCTTTCTGGAAAGTGTCTTTCTTCTTTCCCTTGAATCTTGATGCTAAAGTTGATTTCTCTTCTTTCATTGGCTCGCTCTTGGTAGCTGTGCAACTCTCCTCCTGGAGGCAATCATGCCATAACCTCTCAAACATGGGTTGAATCTCTCTCCCACTTACACTAGATAAGAAGTTCTCCCATGAAGAAGGAAGACCGTAAAAAATGGCTTGCACTAAATCATCATCGTCCATTGTCACCCCTATGACCAAAAGTTGATCTCTGATCTAGGCTATCCTGGAACAAAAAGATGCCACTGATTCACCTTTCTAAATCTTCAAATACTTAAGCTTGTGCTTAAGTGCCCTCTTCTGACTTGGAGCTTGTTTCTCATACAGATTCACCAAGGTATCCATACAGTCCTTGGCGATCATTAACGAAGTCATTTCAGGCATTATATTGTCTTTGACTAAGTCAAATATGGTTTGTTTGGCCTTTTCTTGACTCTTCCTAAAGGTCGCTCTTCCTGCATTAATCGTGGGTTCCTCTACCACTGTGGTCACATACTACTCAAGATCATTATCCTGCAAGATATTTGTTGTCTGGAGCTTCCACACATTGAAGTTGGTAGTTCCTTCGAGCCTATCCTCGGCCCTGACTGAAATGGAGGATGCCATGGAACTCACACTAGAAACTTAATCAAGCTCACTTGGATCTTTGTGTACCTTCTTATGCACTTCAACACGCTTAACACACCCTAATCTCTGATACCATGTTAAATTATTAGCTTGATTTCTTATGTGGATTAATTCTTTTATTTTCTTCAACACTTTGATCCTGGCTTAATACACTTCAACAATACCACATCATAATCAAATAGCAATAACTATGTAGATAAGTAAGCATGCACATCAACAACACATATACCCTAGAGAAACCCTGTACAGGGAGAAAAATCCAAGAAAACGATATTCCTTTATTGCATTAATAATGTAAGATCACTTACAAATATCCACCATGAATGTTTTGCTCTTAAAGAGCTTGCCAAGATGACTCTAACCTGACAAAGACCTAAGAGACCTTGTTGAATTACACCTCTGAAATGTTGCCTCTATTTCTAATATACAACACTAATATGCTTCTTTGGTATGCTGCCTCTTTATCATTGATATGCTCCTCTATTACTTCTCCCTTAACCTACATATCAAAACTGTATTGAAGAGAGGGGTCGACCTTTGCTTATATAAGTTGAAGAGGAGAGGCTCAAAATAGTAACTTGTTTGCATGCTTTAATCATAACTCATCTTCATACTTTAGTTTGAACTAGACTTGAGACCGGTATACTCTAGTTCAGAAATAGAACTAGACTTGAGACTTCAGTTACAACTCAACATTACACTTAAGTTTGAAAATAGAACTAGACTTGAGACTGGTATACTTTAGTTCGAAAATAGAACTAGACTTGAGACTTCAGTTACAACTCAACATTACACTTTAGTTCTAAAATAGAACTTAGAATTTAGACTTCAGTTACAACTCAACATTCCAAGGCAATTCGAAATTCTCTTCATGGTGGATAATGTTACATGTGCCAATGCACTAGATCAATACATTTATATAATTTGCAATATTAGGAATATCGTTTGTTTCTAGCTCATAGGAATTTTATTTTCAACCTAAATTTTGCTAGATGCCTTGACTTTTTCTCATGGCTCACAAGGATTGACTAGGCTTACATAGGTTGTACATTCCCCCTGACTTTTGCACTAGTATGTCTATGCTTACAGAGGTTGTACATTCCCCCTGACTTTTGCACTAGACTGTCTATGCTCATAGAGGTTGTACGTTCCCCCTAAATTTTGCATTAGACTTACATAGCATCTAATTCGTCTTGACTTTTGGTTTGACTCATAGAGGTTGTACGTTCCCCTTGGCTTTTTTCAATACCTCACAAGACTGGTTGATTCTCCAAATCTCCCTGGCTAGCCTCGGGATGGCCCATATGGCCTCTCATTGGAGAATGACTATCAATGCTGCCAAATTTAACACTCCCTCTCAGCGAGGAAGTCATTCTCAGCCACACCAAGATTGCATCTTATCTACACAAATTGTCTCGAGGTCAAAGGCTTGGTCAGGATATCAACTACCTGCTCCCTCATGGCTATGGACTGTAACTTTACAGTTTTTCTCTAGACCAAGTCTCAAATGTAGTGATACATCATGTCAATATGTTTTGACCTGTTGTGAAATACCAGGTTCTCTGTCAATTTTATGCAACTTTGATTATCACAGTTAACCACCGTCATCTCGAGCTTTTCACCAAACAATCCAGAAACCAGTTTTATGAGCCATACTGCTTCCTTGCTAGCATCACTTGCTGCAATGTACTCAGCCTTTGTTGTACATTGTACAATGGATCCTTGATTTTGACTTGACCAAGAGATCATAGTGGATCCTAAACTGAAGCAGTATCCAGAAGTACTCTTCTGATCCATTGGGCTTCCTGCCTAGTCAACATCTGCATACCCATGCAGAAATAAACCACCACTAGATGTATATCTCAGACCATAAGTAATGGTCCCTCTGAGATATATCAAGATGTGATTTGTTGCCACCCGGTGTCTCTGTCTCAGTTCAGTCATGAACTGACTCATTGCAATCACTGCATAGCATATATCTGGCCTAGTGTGGATCACATACATCAATGATCCAATCAACTGCCTATACATGGTGGGATCTGGTAGCACAAGATTGGTTAAAGTGCCAAGTGTCAAGAACAATAATTGAAAACACTCTCACAAGGTTCCAAGAATAAAAATCACCCATCGATTTATGCTACCGAATTGCACGCAGACACACAGGCGGGCGCTACCTAAAGGCGCTACCGAAATTATGGCAGAGGCTAAATTGTGCAGAGTTATTCTGCCAGTTTTGAGTCACTAATTTAAAACCTAGATTGTGAACAATTGAGAAGGTATTTTTAAAAACTAGAGGAGGTTTTTGTTTATAACATTCCAAATAACAAAAACCTCTCTCATTTTTTCAAAATGTGTTATGGTTTGAGATATATTAGACATATAAGTGGTGCTACCAACTATTTTACAGTGACGCTACCTAATTTTCTGTAGCGGTCACGGTTTTGATATTCGCCTTGTTGGGAGGTTGCCACCTGTCAAGGAGGATTTAAATGGATTCTAAAGGATCAGTTAGATGTCAAGGGACACCTACACCTAATATTTATATCCAGCAAAGGCCTCATGCAATGAGGTGGAGACATTTTATTAATGACTTCCAACAAATTCCTGAAAAATTAGCAGTTTGTTGGATTTTTGTCTCTTTGATTGTTGCCACCTATCTCCAAGGTTTAGAATCCAATGGAGGAGATGGGATTCGACCTCCTAAGGTTATGAGGATGATATTTTCTATTTAAGGAAGGAAATATCTCTTGGAGAGGGGGATTCATGAGCCAAGGGAGGTCGAGAGGCTCTGTTTTTGTACTTTGACAAATTAATTTGAAGATAGCCTATCTTATCATTTTCTGTGTTAAGAATTCATTTGCAGAAGGAAGTGATGTTTAGCTATGTTTTTTCTTTGTTTTGACTCTTAATATTTGTTCTTCTTCAACAACAAGTGTGAGAGGGTTACTTAGGAGGATCCTTTGAGATCTTCTACCTTGGGTGTTGCTAAATCTCTTCTCAAAAGGATCTTTAGATTATGATTCTTCTTCTACTATATCAATAGTATTCTTGAAAAGGATTTTCACGTCTTTTTGTTTGCAATTCTATGCTTTCTCATAAAAGTCTTCCACCTGAAAGCCTTGAAAGGCTAAACATTTCTTTTGGATGATCTATTTTGCTGCATATTGAAGATGATTTGCAGGGATAAATTCATATGATTTGTCAAGTCAACTAGATAGCTTCAGCCCTACCTCTCTCATAATTTCAAAATCAAATTTATTTTCGTATTTCATGATGTGTAAGGCTTACCCCTATGCAATCATGGGGTGACTCCTTGCGATAACAGGATCCACCAAATATGAACCTGTATCAGAATCATGCAACTTCCTGAGGTTGGTAATCATCGGAGTAGACATGGATTTGCAATCCATCATACCAAACCTCTTTAGTACATCCACTGTGTATTTTCCTTGTGCCAGAAATATCTCACCTTGTCTTTGCCATACTTCCAATCCTAGGAAGTAATGCATCAAACCTAAGTATTTCATCTTGAATTTTGAGGTTATCTCCCTCTTACAATAGGCTATTAGCCCTTCATCTCATGTTAGAAAGAGATCATCAACATACATGATTAGTATAACATGTTGGTTACCTCTTACCTTGAAGTACATATTTGCATTAGCGTCACTTTTTTTAAATCTCGTGATTTTTAGAAAGCCATCAATCCTGTCTTACCAAACTATGGGAGCCTGCTTAAGACCATACAAGGCTTTCCTTAGCTTGCATACATGAGTTCCTTTGTTATGTAGTACAAAACCATTTGGTTGTTCCACAAATACCTCATGTTCAATCTTTCCATTCAAGACTGTTGTTTTTACATCCATCTGATGTAGCTTCTAACCAAGAACGAGAGCTAAAGAAATAACAGTTCGAATGGAGGTATACCTAGCTACAAGGGAAGACGTCTCTTCATGGTCGATTCCTTCTTTCTGAGTGAAGCCTCTAACTACAAATATTGCTTTGAAATTTTCCACACTTCCATCAGCTGCATGTTTGATCTTATAGATCCATTTGGAAGAAACCATTGATTTGTCTTTTGGCCTCGACACAATGTCCCAAACATTGTTCTTTATAATAGACCTGTATTCCTCAAGCATGGAATACTTCCATACTTGTAATTTATCTTCTTCTTCAAATGAAGAATGTTCGGCATCACTAATGTTGCTCATCAGTGCAACATAGACTCCAAACCTATGAGGCCTCTTCCTTTCCCTGAAAGTTCCTTTGGGAGCAACTATTCTTTCTGCTTCCTGCACTATCTCTTTAGGCCACCTTAGCTTCCTTTTGGTTGGAGGTTATTCAAGAGTTATTTCTAACACATCAGCAGGTTCTAGGGGCTCATTACTTGGCCCTTTGCGAGGTTCCTCCCTCTAATCATCTGACTCTTCATTTTCATAAGAGGGTGAATATGGTTGAATCGCTTCTGATTCCTGTTGAAGCTCTCTGGATTTCTTAAATGTGGCTTCCTCATGGAAAGTCACATCTTTGCTTACCTCTATTTGCCTCTGACCTGGTACATAAATCTTGTAAGCCTTGGAGTTCTCACTGTACCCCACAAAAACCCCTTTCTTTCTTGAGGGTTCCATCTTTGTCCTCTTTTCCTTAGGGACATGAATATACACAAGACACCCAAATATCCTTAGATGCCCTACTTCAGGTTTGATCCATGAGAAGACCTCTTCAGGAGTCTTGCCCTTCAAGGTAGCATGTGGACACCTGTTCTGAATATACACGGCAGTGGAGGTAGCTTCTTCCCATAAAGAATTTAGCAGATCCTAGTCAAACATCATTGCTTTCGCTGCCTCACAAATTGTCTTGTTTTTCCTCTCAACAACTCCATTTTGTTGAGGGTTATATGACACGATCAACTGTCTCTTGATTCTTGCAGACTTGCAGAAATCGTCAAACTGGAGAGATTCAAACTCTCCTCCATTGTCTTTTCCAAGGATTCTGATGTGTTCCTTGTCTGCTATTAAATAAAGGCTTATACTCTTTGAATTTATCAAATGTGTCACTTTTAGCTTTAAATAAATATATATAACATTTTCTTGAGTAATCATCAATAAAAATGACATAATACAAACAACCATTGAGTGAGGGAGATGACATGGGACCACATACATCAGAATGAACCAGATCTAAGATGCCCTGAGCTYTRTTGTCACTACTAGGAAATGMTTTCTTTATATTTTTACCTAGCATGCATCCCTTACAAATTTCATTTTTACTAAGAGAAATAGAGGGCATGCCACATACCATGTTTTGTAGATCTGGAAGAGCTTTGTAATGAAGATGTCCAAGTCTTCTGTGCCACAACTTGCTGGAGCTAGCTGCATCATGAGCCAATGCCTGAACTGACTGTCCTGACAAGACGTACAGTCCTCCACTGTGAGTTCCAATGGGTTATGTTGTACTTAAGTGGCCACATTTAGCCCATAGTAGTTCCTTCCTATCCTTGAAGATCACCCAATATCCCTTGTCCTCAAGGGCTGCAACTGATAGTAGATTCTTCTTGAGCCCTGGAACATATAATACTTCATCAACATGACGTCTAGCCCCAGATTCCATTCTGAAGTAGATAAATCCTACTCCCTCTATCTTGTAACATTTTTCATCCCCAAGCTCAACATGATCTGCAAAATATTTTGTCTCAAAATCTGAGAGGATCTCCTTGTACCATGTCATGTGCTTTGATGCACCACTATCTACTAACCAAGTTTTCGGCCCCGTGAAAACTGAACTGGATAAGGCAGAAATCAAGTAATATTCTTTTCTATTTTCTTTTTCATGAGATGGACTTTTCTTATTTCTATTGGATTCATCATCCTCAACAGTTGAGGCATGATGATTCCCTTTCCTTGGATATTTCTTTCTAAACCAACAATCTTTAACAAAATGAACCAACTTATTACAACTAAAGCATTTAATCTTAGATGTATCAATATTCTTGCCTTTGAATGTACCTTTGGTGTTTGGCTTCCTCTAAGAGCCTTTCTGGAAAGTGCTTTTCTTCTTTCCCTTGAATCTCGATGCTAAAGTTGAGTGCTCTTCTTTCATTGGCTCGCTCCTGGTAGATATGTGACTCTCCTCCTAGAGGCAATCATGCCATAACCTCTCAAATGTGGGATGAATATCTCTCCCACTTACACTAGATAAGAAGGTCTCCCATGAAGAATGAAGACCGTAAAAAATGGCCTGCACTAAATCATCATCGTCCATTGTCACCCTTGTGACCAAAAGTTGATCTCTGATCTGGGCTATCCTAGAAAAAAAATATGCCACTGATTCACATTTCTCAATCTTCAAATACTTAAGCTTGTTCTTAAGTGTCCTCTTCTGACTTGGAGCTTGTTTCTCATATAGATTCACCAAGGTATCCATATAGTCCTTTGCAGTCATTAACAAAGTCATTGTAGGCATTATATTGTCTTTGACTGAGTCAAAGATGATTCGCTTGGCCTTTGCTTGACTCTTCCTGAAGGTTGCTCTTCCTGCATTATTCATGAGTTCCTCTACCACTGTGGTCACATACCACTCGAGATCATTCTCCTGCAAGATATTGGTTATCTAGAGCTTCCACACATTGAAGTTGGTAGCTCCTTCGAGCATATCCTCGACCCTGACTGAAATGGAGGATGCCATGGACCTCAAACTGGAAACTTAATCAAGATCGTTTGAATCTGTGTGTACTTGTTGTTGCACTTCAACATGCTTAACACACCCTAGGCTCTGATACCATCTTAAATTATGAGCTTGATTTCTTATGTGGATTAATTATTTTATTTTCTTCAACACTTTGATTCCATCTTAATACACTTCAACAATACCAAATCATAATCAAATAGCAATAATTATGTAGATAAGTAAGCATGCACATCAACAACACATATACCCTGTACAGGGAGAAAAACCCCAACAAACGATATTCCTTTATTGCATTAATAATGTAAGATCACTTACTCATATCCACCATGAATGTTTTGCTCTTAAAGAGCTTGCCAACATGACTCTAAATTGACAAAGACCTAAGAGACCTTGCTGAAATACACCTTTGAAATGATGCCTCTATTGTTGATATACAACACTGATATGCTTCTTTGGTATGTTTCCTCTTTATCACTGATATGCTCCTCTATTTCTTCTCCCTTAACCTACATATCAAAATTGTATTGAAGAGAGGGGTTGACCTCTGCTTATATAGATTGAAGAGGAGAAGAGGAGAGGCTCGAAATAGTAACTTGTTTGCATGCTTTAATCATAACTCAACTTCATACTTTAGTTTGAAATAGACTTGAGACCGATATACTCTAGTTCAAAAATAGAACTAGACTTGAGACTTCAGCTACAACTCAACATTACACTTTAGTTCGAAAATAGAACTAGACTTGAGACTTTAGTTACAACTCAACATTACACTTTAGTTCGAAAATAGAACTAGACTTGAGACTTCAATTACAACTCAACATTACACTTTAGTTCGAAAATAGAACTAGACTTGAGACTTCAGTTACAACTCAACATTACACTTTAGTTCGAAAATAGAACTAGACTTGAGACTGGTATACTTTAGTTCGAAAATATAACTAGACTTGAGACTGGTATACTTTAGTTCGAAAATAGAACTAGACTTGAGACTTCAGTTACAACTCAACATTACACTTTAGTTCTAAAATATAACTAGACTTAAGACTTTAGTTACAACTCAACATTACACTTTAGTTCTAAAATAGAACTAGACTTAAGACTTCAGTTTCAACTCAACATTACACTTTAGTTCTAAAATAGAACTTAGACTTAAGACTTCAGTTGCAAGTCAAAATTACAAGGCAATTCAAAATTCTCTTCATGGTGGATAATGTTACACGTGCCAACGCACTGGATCAATACATTTATATCATTTGCAATATTAGGAATATTGTTTGTTTCTAGCTCGAAGGAATTTTATATTCAACCTGACTTTTGCTAGATGCCTTGAATTTTGCTCATGGCTCACAAGGCTTGACTAGGCTCACAGAGGTTGTACGTTCCCCCTGAATTTTGCACTAGTCTGTCTATGCTCACAGAGGTTGTACGTTCCCCCTAACTTTTTCACTAGACTGTCTATGCTCATAGAGGTTGTACTTTCCCCCTAACTTTTGCATTAGACTTACATAACATCTCATTCATCCTGACTTTTGGTTTGACTCATAGAGGTTGTACGTTCCCCCTGGATTTTTTCAATACCTCACAAGACTAGTTGATTCTGCAAATCTCACTGGCTAGCCTTAGGGTGGCCCATATGGCCTCTCATTGGAGAATGACTGTTGATGCTGCCAAATTTAACATGGAGCAGCCCAAGCAGGTTCATTTGGTCATAGAAAAACATGTGATAAGGTACCATAAGGGTACATTGGATTATGGTCTTAGGTATGTGACATACGATGAGTTTGGGTTATATGGATATTTAGATTCATATTGGGCCAACAATATTCATGATTGAAAGAGTACTTCGATGTATTGCTTCAGTCTAGGCTTTAGTATGGTTTCATGGAGCAACATGAAGCAGTCATGTGTAGCACTGAGTATGGTTGAGGTTGAATATGTGGTAGCATGTGCAACATGTAGAGAAGCAGTGTGGCTTCAGAAGCTGTTGTCTGGGTTATTTGGTCTCAAACTGGAGTCAACCTGCATTTGGTGTGACAACTAGAGTTGCATGAAATTGTTAGAGAATCCAGTGTTCCATGACAGGTCGAAGCATATTGAGATCAAATATCACTATATCGGGGATTTGGTGCAGAGGGGAGCAGCGAGGCTCCAGTAAGTTACTATCGAGGAGCAGGTTGTAGACGTGTTGACCAAGCCATTGTCGAGGAAAAATTTCAAGCACTTTAGGGACAAGCTTGGTGTGGTCCCTCTTCAGAGGGAGTGGTGAGGTACATATGAATTGCAGGGTAGTGGATGTCTTGGGGACATGTTGTAGCTATTTGAGAGCTACCCACAGGCTTTGGATGCATTGGTTGTGAAGTCACAAGGGTGCACATGATGAAGTAGATATGCATTGCAAGGTAGTGGATGTCATGGTGACATGTTGAAGTTATTTGAGAGCTACCCACAGGCCTTGGATGCATTGACTGTGAAGTCGTGTTATACTATGTATATCCAATGATGTATAGATTCATATGTTCAATAGTCAATAGTTATTATCTCGTGTGGCAACAAAGAATACCTTCCTAGTTAAGAAGGAGTGTTGATATTTTGATGTAACTACTAAAGATATTCTTTTGTATTTGTATTGGTCAAACCTCGAGAAGGCTATTATAATCTTATTGTATAAATCGGCTCAAAAAAAATTATTATTTTATTGTTATCCTTATTGTAAAATTCAAAACGACCCCTCTTAGGGTTGTGTATTTTTGGGAGTCAAGTTATGTGTATAAATAGAGGTCGAGTTCCTCTCATTTGTATACACACACAACTCACCTTCTCTTGTGTATTTGGAACATAGCAAAGGAGGTCTAGCACATGAGGTCTTGGTTTCTTATTCTTTGGTATCTTGGTCTTGGTCTATTTGTGGAGAGTTATAACGTGACATTGCATTGGTTGAATGAATCTATATTGAAGAATTGGTTGTTGGGTTTTCTCCCCCACGAGGGTTTCCCGGGATATATCTTGTGTTTTGTGATTGTTTATCTTTCAATGATCCTATTACATGAAATTGTTAATGAATGTTAAAGAATATAGTTGTAACTTCTAAAATTATAACAATAGCCTCTCAACAATTGTACCAACGTTCAATTAACAACCTCAGTTTGTCTATAAATATGAGGATGGAATGTTGTGGAATAATTCAATTTGGTATCCATCATTTCTCAAAGTATTGTCCAGAACCTGCCCAAAAACTCGTTGTCCTAATCAGATATGATGGAGGTTGGAAACCCAAAATGTACCAACACATGACTGAAAAATAACTCGACCACCTCTCATCCTAAGATCGTCTTCTTACACGAGATGAGCACACACATTTTACTAAAGCAAACCACTACTACAAACAAGTAGTCATGGCCCTTACGAGTCATAGGAAAACCTCCAACAAATTCCATGGATATGCTCTCCCAAGGCCTGGTTGGTACTGGTAGAGGCATGTACATGCCAAATTTCTAGTTACTTGTCTTGCTAGTGCTTCAAAGGATGTATCCTCTCACAAATTTTGCCACATGTTCCTACATCTTTGGCCGATACACACACCATTGTAGTTTTTCCACAGTCTTTGTCACACCAAAATTCCCAACAACTCTAGACACGTGTGCTTCTCTCATCAATTGAACTTTTCTTTCTTAACATATGCATACTTTGTCTTATAAGTGTATGAGTATGAGTGAATGAGTGAATGGTTTGAGCTACATTATCACTCCAACCATTGTAATCTTCTTCAATGGTGGTTGTGACAACATGTTTGGTAGCTTATTCATGACCCCTTTCTTGTATTTTATCAATTGGTGAATTTTTTGTAAGAAACCCAACCACTTGTAGTGCCTCGCCTGCTGCATCTTGTTTTGGCTCTATAGATACTGAAGGGGTCGACAATCTGTGTGTATAATGGTCTCTTTTCCCAATAAGTAATGATTCCACTTCTTCACTCCCTACAAAATCAAAAATATTTCTTATCATATGTGGGGTAGTCAAGAACCACTCCATGAAATAGCCCTGAATGGTAGCACACAAGCCTCCCTCCTTACATTAGCACCGCTACTAATGCATATCCACTGGCATCAGTTTCTAGTTCAAAATGTTTCTGTAAATTTGGCATATCTAGGACTGGAGCATTGTTGATTATGTTTTTCAAATATTCAAATTTTCTTTGTTGTTGTTTTCCCCAATGAAAACTCTCCCCATTGGCAGTCAAGGCATGTAATGGTGTCACAGTTGTGGAAAAAATTATGATGAATTTCCTCAAATATTTGGCTGCTACCATAAAAATCCTAACCTCTGTCACGATGGTGGGAATAGGCCATTGTGTGATGGCTACAATCTTCTCCAAATTGAATCTCAACTCTCTTCCTCTGATCATGTGTCCAAGATAAATCAAGGACATCTTCCCAAACTCACATTTTTGCAAGTTGGAGATCAACTGATTCTTCTTTAACTTCTCCATTACTTGTGTCACGTGTGAGAAGTGATCTTTCCATGTGTTGCTAAACATTAGTATGCCATATAGATATACTATTACAAGAGAATCAATGAAGGGGCATATCACATCATTCACAAGTCTCATAAAAGTTGCAGGTGCATTGCATAAACTGAAAGGAATTACCAACCACTCATACAAACCTTGTCGTGTTTTAAATGTTATCTTCCACACATCCTCTGCTTTGATCCTTACTTGATGATAGCCGGATTTTAGGTCCAATTTGGTGAAGAATTTGGTTTGTTGCAACTAATCCAACAAATCATCAATCTTTGGAAAAGGATATCGATTATTGATGGTGATATTATTCAAGGAACAATAGTCAATGTGCATTCTCCAACTTTTGTCCTTCTTTGGCACCATGATGATGGGTGAGCCACATGATGATGTATTGGGTTTAATGACTCCTTGCTCCAACAATTGCTTCAACTACTTCTTCACTCCATCTGCTTCGATGATGGACTACCTATACAACCCTATGTTTGACAGTGGTGAATCTGGCAACAACTGAATCTCGTGTTAAACCTCACGCTTGGGTGGTAGTGCTCAATACTCTTGGAACACTTCCATGTAAGATTCTATCAATTGTTATAGTTGTTTCCGTTGATTTCCACTACATCCTTCCAATGATGCCTTCATATCCAATTATTTTCCTTCTCCTTGTTGTTTTCCCTCAAAAATAGTAAGACAAATTTCTTCATACTGTCCATGATCCTTTTAGCTTGATGAGCAATGATTAGAGAGAGTTTGGATTTTTCATTGTGTGCATTTATTGCATATTCTCTTCCCTCTTTGACCAGCCTGTATTGGTTAGCTCTTCTCTTGAAGATGACATCTCTCACATACAAATATATGCTTCCCAATATGACTTTGCATACATCCAAAGGAACCACATCTGCAACCACTTCGTCAACATAGTTCTGGTTGATGGCGAATTTGAATTTGCATTGCTTGCTTACCTTCAATTCCATATCTTACCTTACCCAACCCAAGGGGTATGGATGTGGATGGTATTGTGTCTCTAGCCCAAGCTTCTCAACCAGTTGTGTAGAGATTAAGTTGGATTGTGAACTAGGATCAAACAAACAATCCATAGTGTTTTGTTTAATGTGGATTTTAATGCAAAACAATTCGATCATCACCTTCTCCTCACTATGGCTACAACTGACTAATGCCACCTCCTTTTGCAAATTGATGCAACTGATCTTCCCTTCCAGGTCTGAGGTGATGTCCACCCTCTCCTCGACATCAACACTTAACATTGCTTTCTTCTTCTTTTGGAAATGCTTGGGGTGCTACTCATGGTGCAATTTCCAACAATCCTCCTTAGTATGTCCCTTTCTGTCACAACCTTTGCATTTCTTGGCAGAATAGGTTGCTTCATGTGTCATTGCCACAATATTCTTCTCATTCCACTTCTTTTTATTCTTTCCCTTCCTCTTCTGATCTTGCATTTCTGTTTGCTTGAGTGTGCTTGGTGGCTACTTCCGCTTATCTCCTTCAAGGTGCTATGCCCAGACACTAGCCTCATCAATTGTCTTTGGTCTAAACAACATCAATTGACGTCAAATATGTGGTGGCAATACCCCCACATACTTGATCAATATTTCGGGACTTTTTAGTGAGAGTCCCATTTGGATTGCTCTCTTCCTAAAATCGATAGTGAATTCTTGCACCGACTGTCCTTGCCTCTGCTTGACATAATGCCAGACTATCTGTTGGTGCTCCTCATATCCGATTGGGTAGAACTATGCTTTGATCATGTTCCTTAACACCTCCCATTCCATGACCAGTGGCTCATTCTCCAGTGTTCTTCCTACTACATCACTCTCCCACCATGCCAAGGTGTGGCCTTCAAGCTTCAATTGAACGAATGCAATCTTTTACTTTCTTGTTACTTCATGCACATTGAAATATACCTCCATATGTTGTAGTCACTGGTTCAATTTGATGGCATCCACTTCTTCAGCATGTGGTTTGATTTCCACCTTGGCCTCCACATGGAAAGGTACCCGTTTCTTACTATAGTTGCATTCCCCCATCTATGGTTTAGTCTTGCATTTTATCTATGGATTCCTTTCTTCTCTCTTTAGTTCACCATGACCAAGCTTTATTGATGGTGTTTCCTTACATTGCGCTGCCAACAACTGTGACATCATTGATGTTAATTTTCCCATGCCCTTCTTAAGTTGGTCCAAACTCACTCTGGGATCTTCATCCTCATTTCCAACTTGATATTAACAAGCCATCTGTGCTGCTCTACTTCACTCTAATCTTGGAAACAAACCCTATGCAATTCTCTTGTAGCCACTTTGGGTACTTACCATATAGGTCACACTAGATATTTGAACTCAGTGCTTTGATGCCATATGATCCATAAATGGCATATTCATAGCCCAACCACTTCATCAACATGGACCCCAAATTAATTACTATTATCTGATGTATCTATGGTAATTGACTCCATGTACCAAAGGACTATTTTGAGCAAAGGATTAGCTGGTAGAACTATCCATACAAATAAGTCACCTAGTCACTCAAACCCCAATCATTATGTTTGGTATGACCAACTATCCTCATTGAAACATTATTACCTGGCCCAAGTATGGTTTAACGCTCGAATCAATCATGATAGGTTTCGACATTAGAGGATATATGCTAGTGTTCTACCTGGATGCCCAGAATAATGTGTAGACCGTTACAAGTGAATATTGGAGCAAGAGAAACATAACATAGTCACTTCTGATGCTAGTATTCATGCTCATAAAGGATGATAGCAAGAATAGTAGCGCTAGGGTCTCTCCTTGTGCTAGGGTTCCATCTGTAGGCTTGGACAACAAAGAATAAATGTGTGGGGATCTCTCCTCATGCTAGGGTTCCACACATAGGTTTGGATAACAAAGAAGAAGTGTGTGGGGGATTTATCCTCACTATAGGGTTCCACACGTAGGTTTGGACAACCAGAATAATGTGAGGGAAGATAACAAGTTGACATAGCATCAAAACACAATACCCAAATGTGGATACGTTGGCAACAAAGAAAGGAACGTTGTGGACAACAAACAAGTCATAGAGTCATTCAGGAACCATACCCAGGCACATGTACATTGGGAAAGAGAGAAAATGCTTTCAAGATATGTCCAACAATGGAGAAATGACCATAGACATGCCCAAAGGGAGAAAGAGCATCCATACGAGAAAGAAAATCTTTATTTGTCAAGTTTTCATTACCAACGACTCTATGAGGAGGGCCATGGATTTGCTTTATGGAGAAGAGTCGACAGAATAAAGCAATTGATAGTTGGGACTGGATGCTACCTCTAAAAAATGAGCTCAATAAAAAATTCACCCAGAGAAGAAAAACATGAGGCTAGCTAGTGCTCACCCATAACCATTCTAGCAAGATGTATAATCCCAATTTCATGGATTACCAACAATTTTTTTTTAATAGAACTACACAAAAAAAATTGAACCAACCAATTACTCAGCACATAGATGAAGTAAAATAAAAAAATCATAAGACGAGATTTTACCCTGGAACCCAAATGGGAAAAAAAACATTCAATTGGCTTCGGCCAAGATTTTATTATTCAATAATGGGCATGATTACAGGCTCTCTGGCTCATCTTCTTACTTCTTAGTGAAGTCCCTGCAATATCCTCCTTCCTCTCTTTTCCTAAAGAACCCCTTCTTCATCTCCAATAACTAGCATATAGGAGGACGAGGGGATAGGTGGAAGGTCAGGCATCCCCGACTCTTCAATTTCCCCAAGTTCGGTTCTCCTCCTTTTATTTGTTTAATACATTTTTTTTCTTTCATAAACATCTCCTGTCTCTTGCCTTAGGTTTTGATTGAGTGC
>JZKD02S1773872.1:91349-105838 GCA_000966675.3 Picea glauca
GCGTACCAATAAGAAAATATATTATAAACTACTAATTACCTTAATGAATGTATGTCAGCCATGTGTTTTAACCCCACCAAAATCACCTTTTTTAGTTAAGATATTTTGTATGTTCACCATACCCAGGCACAGGTACGTTGGGAAAGAGAGAAAATTCTTTCAAGATATGTCTAACAATGGAGAAATGGCCATAGACATGCTCAAAGGGAGAAAGAGCATCCATACGAGTGAGAAAATCTTTATTGTTCAAGTGTTCATTACCAACGACTCTATGAGGAGGGCCATGGATTTGCTTTATGGAGAAGAGTTGACAGAATAAAGAAGTTGATAGTTGGGACTGGATGCTACCTCTAAAAAATGAACTCAATAAAAGATTCACCCAGAGAAGAAAAACATGAGGCTAGCTAGTGCTCACCCATAACCATTTTAGCAAGATGTATAATCCCAATTTCATGGATTACCAACAATTTGTTTTTAATAGAACTACACAAAAAAAATTGAACCAACCAGTTACTCAGCACATAGATGAAGTAAAATAAAAAAATCATAAGACGAGATTTTACCCTAGAACCCAAATGGGAAAAACAACATTCAATTGGCTTCAGCCAAGATTTTATTATTCAATAATGGGCATGATTACAGGCTCTCTGGTTCATCTTCTTACTTCTTAGTGAAGTCCCTGCAATATCCTCCTTCCTCTCTTTTTCTAAAGAACCCCTTCTTCATCTCCAATAACTAGCATATAGGAGGACGAGGGGATAGGTGGAAGGTCAGGCATCCCCGACTCTTCAATTTCCCCAAGTTTGGTTCTCCTCCTTTTATTTGTTTAATACATTTTTTTTCTTTCATAAACATCTCCTGTCTCTTGCCTTAGGTTTTGATTGAGTGCAAATGTGGAAGTAGGTCATCATGGTATGGGGCCCTTCATGCCAACAGACCGGTCCATTCTTTATCTAAAGCCTCAAACCTTTCCCATGCCATTCCTCGTAAAAGCCTATGCCTTAGCCAATTGTTTCTTGCTTAAATCCAGTTCGAATCACCAAGTGCTTACATAAATTTGTGTGTAAGAATGATTTACTATAGTATCAATCTCACCTATATTTATGTAAGAATTCTCAACTCAAACAAAAGATCCTTTTGGAATTGCACACTTCTCCTATAAGAGGACATTCAAGATTCTTGAAAACTTACCATGGGATGAAGAAGGATTTTTTATGGGAAGGTATTAAAACTAATTTTCAAAAGTTTGTCGTTAAATGTATGGTATACCAATAGAATAAAGGAGAGACAATCATGACCCGGGGTCTCCTACAACCATTAGCCATACCAAGTCAACGTTGGGAAAAAGGTTTTAGTGGATTTTATTACAGGTCTACCCAAGTTCAAAGGAAAGAATTACTTCATGGTAGTAACGGATCAACTCACGAAGTATGCCCATTTTTTCTTTCTTTCTCATCCTTTCATAGAAACTACAGTAGCCACAACATTTATGGAAATAGTTAAGAAGCTACATGAAATCCCTAAGATTATTATGAGTGATAGAGATCCAATTTTCACTGGAAATTTTTGGACTAAATTATTTCTTCTTTGGGTACTCAATTGGCTCATGAATCCTCTTACCATCCTCAATATGATGGGTAAACTGAGATTATAAATAAATGTCTAGAAGGGTATATTCATTGCTTTGCATCTGATAAACAGACACAATGTGTCAAGTGGTTTCCCTTGGAAAAATGGTGGTATGATGTCGACTTCCATACTTCATAAAAAATGTCCCAATTTATCACACTTTATGGATATCATCTTACATCCATCACATTACCCTTGAGAGGAAAAGTGAAGGTTCAAGCAATGGAGGACCACATAGAGCACCAATAAGAGGTTCTCAAACTCTTGAAGGACAACTTTTTACATCAGAAAATAGGATGAAACAACAAGTAGATCAACATTGCAGTGAAAGGGAATTTGATGCGGGGGATTGGGAATTTTTTAGGCTATAACCATAGGACATATGTCCCTCAAGCAACAAAATAAGGACAATAAATTAACACCAAAGTACTATGCTCCTTATAAGGTGTTGCAGAGGATTATAAGTGTGGCTCACAAATTGGAGTTGCCTCCACCTTCATGTATACATCTCATCTTCCGTGTTTCTTTCTTAAATAATGTAATTAATGATAAGATCCCAGTTCAAACTATTTTATTATATATTAATGAAGAAGGGAAAATCATACTAGAGCCGTAAACAATCCTTGAAACAAGGATTAGGATGCTACAAAATCGAACAATTACTAAGTACCTCATCAAGTGAAAGAACCTACTGGTAGAAGAGGCGACATGAGAAGATATGTTCTTCATGTAGAAACATTTGCATCTAATCAAGTGTTTAGGGCATGCTAAGCCCTAGATAAAGCCCCATGTTAATCCCTAAATATTGAGTTATTACATTTATATTGTTATATTAGTGTTGTCAAATACATCCTTTAATTATAATTGTACCCTTTGTCTTTTATATATACCAAGAATACATAATTTTAGAATATTCTCATATTGTACATTTGTTCTATTGTAAAAGGGGGTTGCCCCATCAAAGAGGCTTATCTTTCATTCTTCTATATAATTCTCAAGGCATGGAGTTACTTCTCTTTCTAATTTTAGGCTATTTGGGTGTTTGTTGCCTAACAGGTAATCCTTAACCATCATCTCTCTATGTTTAAAGATGATGGACATTTTTTTTTCATTTTTACATTATGGACCTCAATATTTGTTTTATTTAAGTTTTTATCATTATATTATGTTACACATCTTCTAGCTCTATTAAGTACGAACCAATTGGGTTTAGCTTGGATGATTGTGAGGAATGATTGTTATCCTCCCTACCCGGGTTCAATTCCCATAAATGACATGTTAAACTCATAATGAGTATGTTGTAATGGCTTCGAGCTTATATGTATTGGAAAGTTGCCTTTGATTCAATTGAATAGCAAGGCAACTACTTTTCCAGGAGTAAAAAAACACTCAATGCTTAAAAGATTCGAGGAACCTCTCTATATGCTTAAAAGATCAGATAATCCTTAAGCATCCTCTATGAGAGTTGAATCGATCGAAAACTTGTTAAAGTGACATAGGCTAGGCCTGAAATCAAGCCAACTGGTTGCCACTATAACCCAAGAGTATATCCAATAACCCACAAGCTAGATATACAAATAACTTGTAACTTAGAAAGGGCCAAGGCATCCCAAGGCACACCAGAGTGGACCTCTATCCAAGGGGTGTCTACCCTTCTAGCCTTGTCACAACAGACCCAAGTCTCATTGGGGATTTGAACTCAGGTGGGGAGAGTGCAAGCCCCAACCATCTCGTTAAACCACCTCAACCTCATTCTAGGGCAAACATTATGCACCAAGTAGTGCAACATTAAATATACACTGAGATACACACCATTGACTCTATTGTACTTTAGATTATATGATGTATATCCCAACATATATTGTATTTATTGATGCAATGCTTGATGCTTGTTAATACCAATCATTACAGTGATATAAATGGGAAATATTTTATTGAATTAAAAAACAAAATTTTAATAAAAGTTATAGATAATATTTTTCCCCATTAAACAAAAAAAGTCATGATATTTAAGGGACTACCACCAACTTTTGATGAAGCTAATGCAAATATCCTCTTCATCCTTAGCAAAGAGCTTCCAAAGTGTTAGCTTTGAACTTTTTTTCTAATAACTCCACCAAACAACTCTATCCACAACATATTAATGATAACTCTTTGGACAACATTTGAATAGGACTCAATACTTTTTTTTCCAATAGAAAAATGACTCAAAATTATATAAAGTATAATTTCTTTTACATAGTGGTATCATTTATATCGATACAAAGTAAGAGGCCTACCAATTGGTAATTGACTGCATCGAATACAAAGTAGAAATAAATGCTGATAACACAAAGGCTCACACCTACATACTGAACTGAAGTATACGCACTCAACAAATGTTTCAGAAAATTCCATAATGCACCCCGCTTCTCCGCCAAGTAACTCGATCACTCATAGATTTATGAGTTCAAGCTTCGAAGATATTAAGGTGAGAATGTGGGCTCTCTTCCCCATTTTCCCAGTGAAATACTGACAGCCTACCTTTTGGTTCCTTAAGTGCCCTTTTTGACAGTAAGTCAGCCTCTTTATTGTGCTCCCTGTAAATATGCTTGTATCTTGTATTTTTCATATTTCTTGCTAGCTCCATTGTTTTAATCTTCCAACCTTCAATATTAACCGCATGGAGCTGACCCTTTTGGTTAATCCAGTTAATGATCACCTTCGAATCCCCCAGTATTTGGACCTTATCAATCACACAGAGCGTAGCCAAAGTAAGTGTAGCCCACAAACCCATAAGCTCAACCTTTGTGTTGGTTTCCACTCTGCAGTTTAGGTACCATTTTGTTATCCTCGTACCATGAGACCTGAAAATACCACCTGCAACACAACAACTTCCATTGGATAGTGCTGCTCCATCAAAACATGCCACCGTGACCCCCTCAGGTAGAGTCAATTCACACACTCTGCTTATGATTGGTTTCATAGTTGATGACTGCCAAGTAAAGGAGGCTGTGATCCTATGAATTACTGAGTCAATTGAGGGGCTACAGTCTTCAAAAAGAGTTTTGTTCCTCATAATACAAATATGCTAGCAAACAATAGCTTCCATACTTGTCGGAGCAGACAATTCTATAGTCCACTTATAAAAACAATCAGATATCGAGGTACCCTCCCACTTGAATTTTAAATGAAATTTTTTATATAAACTTCACCAGACTGCTTGTGTGAAAGGACAATGAACTACAATATGGTTTGTCGTTTCAAGATTGACATTGCATAGCTTGCAGATGCCTGGACCAACCCATCCTCATCTCTGCAACACGTCCCAAGTGAGGATTTTATCAAATACGACCAGCGATGCAAAGAGTCTTATTTTAAGTTGAATTGGCCAATTCCAGAGCTTGGTTATCCACGGTTTGTCACAAGAGAAATTTAATGGAGTAATAAGTGCCCGATAAAGATTTGAGGACGAAATGTTCCTCGATGCATCCCCTCCAACCCAAATTAGTGAGTCCTCAGCATTCCTGAGTGTAATACCCGCCTCTCTCAATGCCACGGTGAAGGAACTCCATTCAATTCTGTTTTGGTCATAGAGATTTAATGACTCCTTGGATCGCCAAATTTCAGGTAATTGAGACCGACTGTCCATTAAGCTCGCTTGGTCTAGATGCGTTAAATGGTTTTGTTTAAGTTGCAAGCACAAAGCATCAGACAACAAAGAACAATTGTCCATTCCACATATTTTGTCCCTGCCAATTCGTATCAATGAGCCTGAACCAAGACACCACCGTAACCAGTGCAGTAATACGCCTAAGTTCTTTGTCATCCCTTTCCATAAATTTGAAGAATTTCTCTACGAATGAGTGGGCGAACAGATCCAATCTATGAGAGGTGTATTCCCTAGATACTTACCCCGAAGCAGTCTATTCCAGATGCTATCAACATTAAGTGCCCTCCAATAGGTATTTACAATTAAGGTAGAGTTGAAATAAAATAGGTTTCTGAGCCCCCATCCACCACTGTGTTTCGGTCTGGTCAAGAGATCCCATCTGCAAAGATGAAGACAAACCTTTGTCCTTTGTCCACTCCACATAAAAGAAAACATTAATTTTCGAATTTTTGATAAAATAGCTCTAGGAATAACCTCCAATGACATCCAAAAAACTGACTGAGTCTCAAGCATTGCTTTTACCAGGATTAATCTACCTCCGATTGATAACCATTTATTACACCAAAGTCCAATTTTTTTTTTAATCTTTGCCACCAACTAGCCCCAATCTTCAACTTTGGAAGCTCCCAGCGTTAAATGGTAACCAAGGTACTCGATACCTAAATTTAAATCTACAAAAGTAAAAGGTAAGATGGCTTTAAATTGAGAAAGCTCCGACTCCTCAAGCACCAATAATGTACTGTGGTCTTTGAAGAATTTATGCAGAGACCTGAAACAAGACAAAAAGATTGTAGGATATCAAAGATTGCTTTCCAATCCTTCAGGTTTGCCTTTGACATAACTAGAACATCATCGACAAACATTAGGTGGATGATCTTCAGAAATTTTGTAACCTTAATGCCTGATAAAATGTGATCATCACTACCTCTGGATAGCATCAAGCTGAGGCTTTCCATAATCAAAATAAACAGGTACGGGGATAACAGGCATCCCTAATGAAGCCCCCTCCAACTTTTAAAGAAATTCGATGCCTCCCCATTAATCAAAACCACAAAACTGGCACTGGAAACGCAACTCATAATCCATCCTGTTAGCTTATCCCCAAATCCCGCTGAAAGCAAAATTGATCTTAAGAAATCCCAGTCAATGCTATCATAGGCTTTTTTGAGATCTAACTTTAGCACCAAAGATTTAATAATTTTTTTTTTAATACTATGAAGACTCTCATGAGCGGTTCCAATAACGTCCTGGATTCTTCTACCCTTCAAAAAAAACCAACTAGAGAAAGAAACTTTGACAAAATTGGTTTGATTCGATTCACTAGGATCTTAGAGATCACCTTATAGATAAGATTGCATAATGAGATGGGGCGGTAGTCATCAAATGTCATCGGTAGTCATCAACAAACCGATGAATAAGACTCAATACTTGCCAAACTCAATGGAACAATTTTGATAGGATTCCCTCATTAATAGTCTACCGACAAAAAGCGATTTAACTTTGAAAGTAAATATAAAAAGACATTGTAATTTGTATGATTTATTTTTAAAAGAGAATAAGTGAACAAGTAGATATGCTGAACTGAACTTGTTTGTGAGGAAACTTTTTCCATGGGAAATAAATAACAAAACAAGACAAAACTTTATGTCCATAGGAAAAAAATAATCTCAATAATAATATTGAGTTTGTCTACTCGCTTGTTTTCTTAAACCCTAAGCCCTTGCGTCTGCCTAAACCCTATAAATATCTGCCACCCGTTGAAACTCTTGCATTGAGTTTGTCTACTCGCTTGTTTTCTTAAACCCCAAGCCCTTGCGTCTGCCTAAACCCTATAAATATCTGCCACCCGTTTAATTCTTGCATTGTCAGGGATTTAAGAAATATCTCCGTCGTCTGCTCTGGTCCGCTGTTCTCTACACTGCATTGGCAAGGATGACGACTCCCATGAACTGGAGGGGGAAACCGCCAAAGGAATTCGTTCTCTTCGAGGGTTGCGACTACCAGCACTGGCTAATCGTCATGGACGCCCCCGTCGGCCAGGTCTCTCGCGAAGATCTTATCGCAAAGTATGTTCGGACACTCGCAATTGTTATGGGAAGGTACCTACCTAATGCTAATCTCATTCATGACTACTCAACATCTCGTATTCTTATTTTCCGTATTCCCTGCTGTTGATTATCATGCTTTGTTAATTACAGCGAGGAAGAAGCCAAGAAGGCTATTTACTCTGTGTCCACCAGGCATTACTTCGCATTTGGATGTAAAATCTCAGAGGAACTCTCCGAGAAGCTGAAGCGTATGCATTCTTTTCTCTTATTTCTATTCATCAATGGAATTATATTTGCCACTATGGATATTATAATTTAATAGATTTTGATTTTTGGGCCATGGGGTTTCAATTGGGTTCTGATGGGATTTCTCTGTTTATTTGCAGCTCTACCCGGAGTGCGTTTTGTCCTGCCAGATTCGTACTTAGATCCGCGAACGAAGTCTTATGGAGGTCAGAACCCTAACTGGGCCTTTGTTTGGATTATATCTTAATTTTTGCATAGACCCACTGGTTTGATATGCACCGAGCTGTGTTAAGTGTGAAGCTCCAGGATTGGAATACGAAGTATATGCAACATGGACGCCCATATCAAACCTGGGTTTAGATGTGTTTGTGTTAGTATACATAATCAATGCACAGTTTGCACCATAATGCATCATTACAAACATAACGCGTTGAGAGATTCCACCTTACCTGTACTGTATACGCGTTGAGAGATTCCACTTTACCTGTACTGTATAGTGTATCTTACCTGTACTGTATAGTGTATCTTATGTGAAATTATATGGAGTAAGTTAATAAGTGGATAAACTTTATTTTTTTCAATAAAAAATATTTTCTAAATTTTGTGAAAATTGATGAGAACTTTGGTAATTCATTTTAAGACATTTCAGATCATTAAAATTTGAAACAAATAGTACACCATGTAAAACTTTACCTCACCTTAACCAGAAAAAATGAAATCCCCATAAAAATTGAATCCATCCACTTATTAACTTACTCCAAATTACATCATCATTATCATTACAACATCTACATTCATATTACACACCACAGTATGAGAAGGATTTGTATTAATATCCATATTCAATGGACTCATAGCACCCTCTCAATTCAATGCGGCCACACATACTGACACACACCCTCATTACAGACTTACACATATCCCATTACTGACACACAACTTCATCACAGACTTACACACATATCCCATTACTTACACACCCCCCATTACAGACTCACACATATATGGGAACCTGACGTGTTGATAGATCTCCCCACCCCACCTGATCTGTGCTCTAAAGCAAGTTGTTTCCCTTGGTGAAGTTATATCGTCATCATCAATGCAACGTCGACATGCATAACCCAATTGAGCACCTAGTTTCTCTCGGTGAAAAAGTTTGTTTTGGTGAAAAATGGAAAAATGGGGTTTTCAATAGTTTATTTCGTTGATTAAAAAGTTCAATTATGAAACTTTAAAAGCTCATTAGCTCATTATGATTCTATTGTAAAATGAGCAAGAAGTATATGTGCTATTCTCGGGTTGATCTAAAATGGGAACTCTGTTTTAGGGGAGCCTTTCATTAATGGGGAAGCTGTACCCTATGATGAGAAGTACCATGCAGACTTCAACAAGAGGAATCATTGACACGGAAGCGATGAACCGCGGAGTTTCAACAGGCCACATCACTTTAAAAGCTGAAGAAATTGACAACTGTAAGGAAAATGCAATGCTCTGCTAAGAAACCTCATAGATGGAAATGTATTTCAACAGACTCGCTGTCTTTCTGTTTTGATGTTCAGGGTACCAATTATGATACTATGAATAAATGTGCTTGTTAAAATCACAGGGTAGTGAATAGGCTGCCTGTGAAAGTACTGTTTTTTATTATGTACAGTGAAGTTTGGACCCTGGGGTGTATATGAGCTTTAAAGATCATGCCCCTGATGAAAAGGGCAGAACAAAAGTTTTTGGCAGCAGATATTCCCAACATTGCCATAGTACCTCTATTCGTCTCCCAAACAATTATACCTGATTCAATGAGTGCTCACTGCAGAGCTGATGTAATTATTATTCTTGTCTTAGCTGGCATTTAGAATTCTCCGTCATAAGATTGGATCTGCTCTTTAATGGTTTTTTTTCTGCTTTATTGTTTTCATGTTCTGTGATTTTTATTACACTCCGTGTCATTTTCTCAAGCTTCACATTAATGGGCCCTTTTGGATACCGTATGTATATTGTTGAAGCGGTATTTTTATAGAATAGTGCACAACATATGGTGGAAAACTTGTATCTATTGTAAATTAGGGAAGGTATCTGCCATTAGAAGGGTATAAATTATGATCGATATTTAGTCTATTAGGCATTACTATATTTATATTTAAAATGCATTTACTAATTTTAAACAGTGAGTAGAATTGAACCTGCTTACCCTTTTGATAATGTGAAACTTTACCGCCATTGTCCTGAATCCATAGGCATGCAAAATGCCATAGTACAGCTAATGAAATTCTTTGACCAGGAGACTTAGTTAAAACCTAAATCAATGGAAATATTTATTGAATCATCTACCGGAGAAACTGGTTTCAGTAATATTGTGTTTTCTAATAATATATCTTGTCAGACTAATTGTCTCATCTACCTTAGAAACCAGCGTCAGTCATGTTGTGTGGCTCATCGGAATGAAACCACCATCAACATCAATCAGTGATTTCGTTGGCGTCAAACCTTACAACCATTGCCCTGAATCCATAGACATACAAAATGCCATAGAACGACTAATAAAAAAGAAATAATTCTTTGACAAGTTCATATAATGGAACTACTCATTGAATCATCGACCTTAGAAACTGGTGTCAGTAATATTGTGTGCCCTACTAATACTTCTTTTTAGACTAATTGCCTCGTCTTCTTTTTAGACTAATTGCCTCGTCTTCTTTTTAGACTAACTGCCTCGTCTGCCTTAGAAACTAGTTTCAGTCGCTATGTGGCCCATCAGAATGAAACCACCATCAACACATCAATCATTGATTTCATTGGTGTCAAAATATGATTGCATTCACATCCATAGTTTTTAAAACAACTATCAAACCGGACATGGTTTGCGGTTCAATAAAAGATACATTAAATAATTAAATTTTAATGAAATTTTTTATTTTAAAGCTTTCAAACCATGATTCCAAACCATTAGAGACAAAATATGCAAAGTTTGCTCATCTATAAACCATGTAAGGGTGTATATATCAAAATGGCACCAAGTGCAATACATATCAGCAACAAAACACATAATCATTGAGGCTCTAAATGGCCTTTATAGTCCATAAAACATGCAAAAACTACAATCTATTAATCTACTACATATCATTGATCAACATGATTAATCATCAAATTCATCACCACTGTGAGGAATGGGATCATCATCAACAACTATGCCAGCTACAAAATCATCCTTTGACTCAGAGTCTTCAGGCTCCTCGTTCTCTTCGTGGATATCTTCAACTGTAGTAGCTGAAGTAGTAGCGCTAGCAAAAGCATGAGTTACTCGAGTTGCACGAGTTGGCTGAGCTGCACGACTAGTTTTTGCATGTGCCATGCTTGGTGCTTCACTTTCTCCGGCTTCTCCTAGTGGAACTGAATCCAAACCCAAACCCAAGTCATCCATATCTCTATCAGGATCAAACTTTGTTGGGTGAGACTCCTCTACCCATGATGAAGTTGGATCAATATCATCCAACACAATGGGATCTATGTTAGGTCTTTTGTTTAGCAACCGGTTGCGTCTTAGCCGAAGGTTGTACTACACGAAGATAAGATCATTTAACCGTTTTTGTTCCAAATAGTTTCTCTTCTTCGTGTGAATTTGCTCAGACAAATTGCGCTCGCATCTAGAAGCATTGCAAGTTTGGCTTAGGACTTGAACTGCAAATTTTTGCAATTGAAGACACTGGCTACCAAATGACTCCCACCAATGTGCTGCAAAGACAAAGTTAGTTGAGCTAATTAAATTATGACTTTGGCTAGAAAATCAAGTATTTAAAGTTTAAAGTTTAAACAATTGAACTTAAAGAAACTTTGGAATTGCTTACTTGGTTAGTCCACATCTCTTGCGATGTTTGCCAGGTTTTTTCCAAAGGTCCCTGTGGCTCTAGTGAGAATCGATTTGGTGATGTATCTCCAGCTACTCTGTCTCATCAGGAACCATGTGCTCCAAGCACTCTTACAATTCATCATCTCCTAATTGAGCTCTGTAATGATACATTGGGTCCAGGAAATACCTAGCTGCATATATGGGGCGATGGAGTTGATTGTTTCATCTGTTATCAATGATCTCCCAGATAGGCCCATACTTAGCTACTCTATCATTGCAGCATGTCCTTATCTGCTCCTTTGCATGATCCATAACCTCATAGATGTAACCCATGGCCAATGTTTCTCCATCTACCCAACTGCAACACCTTAACAAGGGACTTGACAATTTTCACAACCTCTACTGTTTTTTTTCCAAAAAGTGTTTTCAAAAACTCTTTTTTTGATGTCTTTTCCATCTTGTTTGCGAGCCCATCTTGTTTGCGAGCCCACTGACATCCATTCCATTCATCACTGTTAAACATTTTTTTCAAATTCTGTCCTTGAGAAATGAGAGATTGCAACATGAGGAAATTAGTTGCAAATCTTGTGATCGCAGGCCTGACAAGCTCCTTGCACCTGGTGTTTTTCCTCATTAGGTTCAATACCCATGAGTGGTTGTAGATGTATTTTGTGATACACTTGGCATACTCTACAACGTTCTTGATCCAATCCTGTTTGCCTATGTCCTCAAGCATGAGGTCTATGCAATGTGCAACACATGGGGCCCAAAATATGGTCCTATATTTGGCCTCTAACATCTTACTAGCAAGAGCATAGTTAGAAGCATTATATGTAATGACCTGAACAACATTTTCCACCCCCACTATCCCAACAATGTCATCCAAAAGACCAAATAACAAATTTGCATCTTTCACCTTATCAGATGCATCAACCAATTTAAAAAACATAGTTCATTGAGGGCAAGAGACAAGGAAGTTTATGATTGTGCGGTTCTTTCCATCAGGCCACCCATCTAACATGATGCTACAACCTGTTTTGGCCCATGAATCTTTTAAATCCTTCAAATATTCATCTATGGAGAGAACCTCCTTTTGCAAAAGAGAACCCCTCAAGTCATACATGCTAGGGCCTTTAAAGCCCTTTCCCACAACAATAACAAAATTCCACATAGGTTAGTAATAAGGTGAGCGGGCAACATTGAAGGGGATATTTGCATCATACCACCATCTAGCAATGTATTCAAAAGTAGACGCTTTGTATTGCTTCTTCCAATGACTATCTAAGGTGGGTTGAATTTGAGTTGGTTGAGAGCCACTAACAGAGTTGGGAGAAGGTGGAAAATAACTTTTAATGTTCTTCTTTTTAGGCTTTCTGTCAAGCTCAGCCTCATGTGGGGGAGGAACATAACGGAAGGGGTCCATAACATTGGTAGAAGGCATAAATGAAGGGCCTTCAAATTCAACACTACCACTTGCTCTCATTGCAACAACTAGTTGTCTCTTTCTCCCAATTTCAACATTCATGGCCTTTTTCCTAGCCTTTTCTTCTTCAAATTTCTTCGAATCTCTTCATATGGTGCATCACATGGGAAAACTTGTCCTCTTATACTGGCCAAGTGTTCTTTTATCCTAAAATCCCCCCCCTTATGAGCTTCTTGCAATATTTGCAATACATAAACTCATCAATCACATCAACATGTTTCATGCAGCGTCTTTGACTCTTGGGGTCATGGATTGTGGATTAAATGAAATCTGCAAAATTTGAAATTCAAACAAGCAAGATTAGAATTATTAGAAGAATGGTGATTACGGTTTACCAATGTAAATGCAAGAAAAATAAAGTTGAGCCAATTTTAGGAAGGCTAAGAAAAAGCAAGAAAAATAAAGTTGAGCCAATTTTAGGAAGGCTAAGAAAAAGAAAGACCAATAAGACCAATAGATTTTTAGAATTAAATTTTAATCACGCAAAGTGCCTATCAGAAAGAGCACTGCACATAATTAGATTCCGATGCAGAGAATTAGAGTGCTTGATGCTCAGAAGGAGAAGTGCACAGGTGACATAATTAATAAAACCAATAGAAACAGAGACAAAGATCATCTTCCAGATCTGTTATAACTTATAAACTGCTAGCACTTACCAAAATTATATGACAAGTTGACAACAACAGTACTTGATTATACATATAATAGAGGATATGATTATACAAGCATGTAGACTACCTGTTAGAACCTAGTTTGAAAGAAAATCTAACCAAAGAAAAATATGAAAAACAACAGGAAAATTCTTTAAAAATTCAGAACTAATAAACTCTTTAAAAATTAAACCGATAAACTCTTGGTGCCAAAGAAAAAACAACAGGAAAATTCCTTAAAAATCCAGAACTGATAAACTCTTGGTGCCAAAGAAAAATACCTGTTCGTTGCTCTCAGTGCTGAGTGAATATGCTTGAAACTTGACAAGCGGCTTCCAGTGCCTAAGAGCCAAAGCTCCAAACAAAATGTTGTTGAGACTTTGACAGGCGGTGCTCTCTGCTGCTGTCCAAACTCGAGTCCACAATGCACACCTCCAAACTTAGACGGTAGACTGACGACTGCACAAAAGGTAAATCGTAACACTCTAAGGCTTAAGCGCACAAGCATGACCGAGTGAGTTGTGAGGTATGTAGGGAGCGAGAGGGTGTTAATATAGTTAGTGTGTAGGGTAGGGTTAGATTAGGTTTTAGTTTTTTTTTTAGTTTTTAAAGCCCGCGGGTGGGTCCGGCAACAAACCGGCCGAGTAGGCACGGACCGGCCGGTTCGACCGGTTTGGTATCGAGCTGGTATCCATCCGGCCGGTTCGATACCAAACCGGGCACCAGGCTGGGTTGATGGCCCGGTCGATTCGGCCAGCCATCCGCTCGGCCGGTTTGGCGGTTAGATATCGAACTGGTCCTGTTTTCAAAACAAAGTTCACATTCCGGAACAATTTCTTTGCCTTGGTACAGATGAAGCCTGGTTTTCCTCTAGTTATTTTTGAAAATCATCAACAATGTTAGCAAAGCCAAGATTGTGTGAAATTTATTCGTTCAC
>JZKD02S1773883.1:16481-72811 GCA_000966675.3 Picea glauca
GATTCTGGTGTTTCATCTCCTAGGGTTAGGTTTTTGGATGTTTAGGGTTTTCCATTGTTTCTCAATGATATATAGGCTTTTGGGCCTCATTGTAACACAGATTTTAGAGGCCAGTAGCAGCCACATCTCTTCTCACAGATAAGCTACCACCACCCTAGCTATTTTATTTCCAATTTGTCTGTAAGCATATTTCAGTCATTTGTTGTTAATGAAATGAAGTTTTATTTCCCCTGCATCTCTGTGTTTATGTGTATTTTTGTATTTCATTGTGTTCCTGCATAAATCGGGATCAAACTAAAATCTGCCCATTTCAAATTCAAGTCACTCCAAATCCTTGTAGTATTCCGACATGATTATTTCACCTTGGGTTTGGATCCATCCAAATCATTTCTTTCACATTCACTCTTCTCTTTGATTACTTTAATCCAACATGAATTTTCTTCATATGTTTTTTAGCATAGTGAGCTTAGTTGATTTTTTATTTCATTTGAGTTATTTTATTTCTTCACTTTTAGTTTTAATTTATGGGCATTGGTTGTCATTGCCCTATGCTTTGTTCAGTGGGTATTTTAAGTATGAGGCTGACTTTTACATTATAGCTTTCTTCACCCATTATTACTCTCTTATACAACAACAAGAGATATTCTTTCAGGAGTCTTGGAAACACGTTTTGACATTCTGAATGGAATGGTAACTTAAATCTTTTGTTGATATATTTTTCAGAAAATTGTTTGGGAACCCATCTTTTTATTCCCCAATCCAATGATTGACCAATGAATCGATATTAACACTACCAATTCAATGGATTTGCAGACCTAATATGTTCTTCAGAAATATCTTTTTACCCTTTGGGTTTGCTTATTTCAATTCACCCATTTTGGTTACATTCTTGCGTAATTTGATTTTTTTTCCATGGTTGAGTGTTATCTTCTTATCTCAATGTTGAAATCATTCAAATGCTTGGGAGTTGTAAGTATATTAATGTAATATGTCAAGACAACTTCTAAGATTCTAATTTCAAGTTTTCAACATTTTTTTTCATTTGAGCCATGGTTATAAGTTTTCAATCAGATTGTTATAACCAGTGTTTTTTGGTGGATTGGTACCTTCAAAAGATGGATGGGATTGAAGTCTTATTATCTTCTTTTCTTAATTTGATTAATTCTACTTTCAGAAACAAGACATTGTGTTCAGGGATTCACATCTCACAACAATCAATGGAACTTAGTCTCTTGTTGAAAGGAATAATGTGGGAAAGTACCTAGTGCTTATCTTTCAGGGAGAAGGTTGTGGCAATTAACTGAATGAACGGAAAATGAATACTTGATAATTGCATTGGACTTCACACAAATTTTATGACATCCAACTTAGTTTAAGTTTATTTTAGCTTAGCATACTTCTCCTAATATTAGTTTTAATTATGTTCTCTACTTTTCTTTTCTTTTTTTAATTTTAATTTCATTTCAATAAGTCACTCATTTAGAGTAGGATTTCTTTCCAATTATCTAAGAGTTGATCACACCTTTCTCTTTTGTTATGCAAGTTGGAAAATGGCTTTTGCAACCAACAACTATGAATATTTCTCTTGGAATGAAAGCAACGTAGGGAAGTGTCAATCTAAAACTTGAATGCTCAGATTCCTTTGCAATATTCTTGGATTGATAAATCAGGATTGTCACCAACTTATCATTTGATCATAAATATATCCCCATTTATTTACTCACATATTGGTTTATGATCTAGTGGATATTTGGAGTCCTTTTCATGACTATTTTGATAACCTCCATAGTTGTGATATTTCTTTACATTATCAAAATGAATCTTTGGTATTAATAATTATCTTTTATGGAAAAGAGAAAATGACACTTTGGAGAGAAATGTAATTTATGTTATTGAAAAAATTCAGCGTTTTGAAAATTGCAAAGGAATTGCTTATGTCAAGAAATCTTGAGAGCATACAGGTTTATGGAGCATTTCATGAAATTGGTTTTCGAAAATGTGTTTTGATTGGGCATATACATTAACCCATGTTGCTTGATTCCCGGAATTGTTTTGTCGCACTAAATGAAAATAAAATCATATATGACAATTGGATTTGAGAATTGTGTTGCAAATCTTTTCCATTAGATAATCAATTCTCGTACTCTGGTTTGTTTTCATTTTAGATCAGAAACACTGGGAATCTTTTCATTGGGCTTGATATTAATTAACTAAATTTTCTTGATTGTTGATTTCCCTTGGCTAACTGTCAATTGACCACCGAAAATACTTATTTTGTTGCTACTACCATATTTATTACTCATTGTTGTTTTCTCTTCTTATCTTTTTCATCCAGTTTTCATCCTTTTGATGACTGACATTCTAGCTTTAAATTTCCTTTTAGTTTAGTTTTATTTTCATGAATTCACTTATGATTTCAGTTTTGTTTTTTGATTATACATATTCCTCCCATATTTTGATTTGACCGTTACTATTTCCATGAGTTGATTTAACTCTTAGCCTTCCTTAAGGATTTCCCTTTAAATTTTGGTGAAGGGGTTGGTCAAATCTGGTCACATACTGAAGATTTGTTCTTACAAATCATAAGATGCATGGGTTGCTCTAGTTGAATGAACATTTATAAAGTTTTCAGCTGTAGGTATGGACTGATATTTGTGGTGGAACACATGTGCTCGCTTAGAATACTAGGATGACCCATAAGTATAGGAAAGTGTCTATCCACTCTTTTCTTTGAGCTCCATCCACTTCACATTAATAAGATGTCAAATGCTATGATGGTTTTTGGGGAGACCTGTGGGTTAAAACTAAATTGCATAACATCTACTCAGTGAATCAAAGCAACTCTCGTTCACCCTACTTCCTTCACCCCTATGTGCATATACATATAAATATCTAAAATCTAAAAGGGTGAGCATGTTCTGAAATAAAAAGGAAGTTGAAAGCACTATTAATAGTGTGGGAAGTACAAGTAAACCCGTCAGGGATATGTAGGCCTGTTGGAAGTGAGGCTATGCTTTTATGGTATCAAGGAAACTTCGTCAGGGATATGGATGCTCGCTAGCAGCAAAGCAATGCCTGGAAAAAAAAGATAAGGAACACACTTATATAAATGTTTTCTCATTATTAAAAGTGAAAAACCATGGGAAAACCAAAACCAATCTAAAGTGTGCAGCCAGTAAAAGAATTTATCACATTATTTGGCTCTTTGGAAAGGGTGTGTTAGATCACAAGTACTATAAATATTAGGTTATATCTTTTAGAATTTTAGTGTCACAGTGGTACCCATGATTATTGGAAAATTGTATGAACTTTGTTGTCCTCGTCTTTAAAACTCAGATATTAAGTATATGCCCTAGACTTCTATTGACAGAGATAATTGGTTCTTCCAGTATGTTTCCATTTGTTGTAACCATACTTAAATATTAGTTTTGTATTGAAATTTATGGCATTTCAATGTTTCCCAAGTATTCACTCACCTTTCCCACCTCATTGTCACGTGGCATCAACGTGGTTCCCTCTCACTTGTTCCATCCCACATGAAACCTATGTGGTGTTGATGTGGCACACATTACCTATCCTCCACGTCATCGAGATCTACCTGCTTCATGTCCTGCCAGCCTTTTGATCACATACTCCGACAACGATGTCAGAGCTTCATCGTCCTTGACATTCACACTCTTCATTGGAAGATTTCTTATATGATATCCTCACAACTACATTACCCATAGAACAAATTCTATCAATGAATATATGTTGGAAAATTTTCCTTCGCAACCTTGAATCAAATCTATGTGCCCAGTCTTCCTCACTGCAACATGGTTCATCGACAATCCAGTAGACAATTCACAGGTTCAATTGGGTGTTAAGTCCCTTTTCCTTCCACGCGACCAAACACAGGAACCATGACTTATTTACAAAATTTCGCAAGCTTAAACCTCGATCAAATTATCATAGAGAAACTCTCCCTGACCATTGATCTATTCCCTGAATGGATGGTCAGATATTTCTCAGGCAACAATATTCGAGGTGGAATTTCGGATGGTCGGAGTTAAGGCTCTGAATGGTCTCTTTCAAAATCTGAACAATTGTTATTCGTGATCGTTGATCATCACTGAAAGAACGATACAAATCTAATGCATGCAAAATGGAGCTATGAGGGAATATTCCTCGATACCTCTTGTTGATACCTCACAAATTTTCTAGACGTCAAATAATCATCTTTGAATACACGTCATCATTTTTTTTAGGATTTAACCTTCAACACAGAAATCGAAGAAGGAATATTCTTTTATTCTTTTCTTCGATACCTTTTCACTGGTGCGTTGGAACAGGCTGTGAAATGGCTCTTTCGATGGATTGTGGGGGGGGAATTCATTGTCTTTTCCCTTTTTATTCTTTTAATTATGAGTGGCATCGAGGCCCATATACTCACGGGAAATGCTAAACCAAACAAGAGTAGGTCTTATTGGGACCTATCATCGAGCGTTCTCCCTCATCTACTTGATAGGCCATTCGGACCCCTCAACAAGTCAAATTGTGTATCTTGAGGGGTTAGCGATAGTTGGGAAGTCATGTGGTCATAGAATGATCCAGGTGGATATTGGTGTCCACCCACCTATTCCAACTGACTCCTCTTGTCCATTTTTGTTCAACACGTTCTTTTGTACTTCTTTGTAATTGTGGGTTCTACAGTTCTGGGGATGTCTAAATCCCCACACATACTCTAGGTGGATACTAGTGGTCTTTTTCCTAATCCAACTGGGTTATTTTGTTTGTTTTCATGTCATCACATCTTTTTGTACTTCCAGGGCCATTTTGGGGCCCTAAACGTTGTTTTTTTTTTTATCGCCATAGTCAAATTGTGCACAAGGTTAGATTTTGATGGTGGAATGTGTAGTTCTCTTAAATACCTTTCCAACGGGCTATCACGCGCCTAAAACGGAGGTCGTATGCAAAAGTTACGACTCTAGGAAGTTGAGGTACCAACTTACGCATAGGGGCCCGCATGACTTTTGGGGTTTCACCTTCTAGGGTTAGGTTTTTGGATGTCTATGGTTTTGGAATTCATGAGTAATAACAAAAATTCCTCCCTCATTGTAATCCATTCTTATCAATGGATGCGGGTAGCAACCACATCTCTTCTTAGAGATAGTTACCACCATTCGAGAAAGTGTTTTCAGTTCTACAGTTTTACAGTTTCAGCCTATTTCATTATTGAATAAAAGATATTGTTCCCTAGATATCTGTGTTATTCTTCATATCTCTATGTTTATTGTATTCAATTTGTTAATCAATTTGTTCCACTCCTAAATCTTGATCAGTGGTATCAGAGCGATCTGCTCTTCATTTATTTTTCTTCGTGCATGTCCCCGACAAAATCTGGGTACAAGAAGTTGAGACTTGACCCAATCGATCCATTGCAATATTGGTCGCATCGAGCCCAACAAAAACCCATGGGGGATAAAAAGAAATATTATGGAGTAGGATATCCTATTAAAATGTTGCTCGAGGAAGCCCTCGCACAACAAAGGAATGAAATGATGGAGACCTTCACGCAGATCCTTCGACGGCTTCCCACAGGAGAAGCATCTTCATCAAGCAGCCATGAAACCCCCTTCAAGGTACAAGTAAATTTTGATATTCCATTATTTGAAGGACTGAGAGATGTGGATGTTGTAGATAAATGGTTGAATTAGCTCGAAGGGTATTTTTCGGTCCACAATTTTTTTCGATAGGGAAAATATCACTTTTGCATTCCTCAAGGTCGTTCCCCATGTTAAAGACCGGTAGGACACTTACTTTGAGCAAAGGGCAGTAGAGGAATATGCAATATTTGTGGTGGCCCCTACATGGGATTCCTTTCGGGATGCCATCAAATTACAATACTACCATGTTGGAAGCTACAAGGACCAATACACCAGATGGACCACCATACACCAAGAAAGGGACCAGAAAGTACCAGATTTCACCAATATTTTCCATGCCTTACGCAACAAATTGGGTATCAAAGACTGTGAGCATCATTTGGTGCTCAAATACCGTGGATGTTTACATAGATACATTCAAACAAAAATGGAGTTTCTGGACATTGCCTCATTAGGCATGACTTATAGATACACGGTCAAGATCGAGTAGAAATTTAAGCAGAAAAGGCGAGAGTTTGGATCTGCAAACCCCTCATAGCCAAAGCAGGGAAAAGGCGTCCCCAACCCACACATCAAGGGACCAAGTCGAGATGGCCACCCTCAGTACAACCATTCCAAGCCACAACACAAGAAGGGCAATGAGAATACAAAAAAGGACACAGGAAAATGGTGTGAGTACCATAAAATCCCTTAGCACAACACCGAAGAATGTCACTCCAAGTAGTCACTCATGGTCGAAATGAAGGCTACTGAATCAGAGGCCAATTCTGATTCTGAATCAAATCCTGAAGGAGGGAAGTGGATTATCGATGTTGAACCCAGTGCCACTGTCGTTGCCACCAAATTACGACAACCAAAAGAACCAGAGGAAGAAGAACGCCTCTTTCACTCACAAATGTGGGTAAAGGGGGCTCCGTTTCATTTCATTGTCAATAGCGGGAGTCATAAGAACCTGATTTCAGTAGAGTTCATCAAGTGGTTGGACCTGCCAACGAACGACACCACACTCGCAACACTACACCATCGGTTGGCTTCGCCAAGGAAGAGATCTCTGTGTCAGGCAATAGTGCCATCTTCCCTACGATATCAAGCCTTTCAAAGATGAGGTATTGTGTGATATTGCTCCCCTTGAAGTTTGTGATTTTCTTTTAGGACAACCATATTTGTGGAAGCATCATGTTATGTATGAGTCTAGACATTGTAGTTTTATTATTACCTTGGGTAAACAATTGTACAGGATACCAGAGGTAGCGTCGCCTACTGTTATTTTTTTAATCTCTGCTAAGCAATGCAGTAAGGTCATCTCACAGACTGAGAAGTTCATCTTTTTTGTGATCCATGCTCACAGTAACAATAAGGTTGTCGCCAGATCTGTGGCCTCTACACAGAACCTTTCTTTTCAGCAAAAGCAAGTGGATGGGATCATGGAAGAATACAGAGACATCTTCTCCTCACCTACAGGGGTACCAACACACTGCCAAGTCAAGCATCCAATTGATCTGACCCCCAGTGCACCTCTACCTAATGGACCAATCTATCGTCGCTCGCTGGTGGAAAATGATGAAATCGAGAAACAGATCTAAGAGCGAATTCAAAAGGGGCACATCAAACCCAACTTCTTCCCTTGCAGAAGCCCGAATGTACTGGTGCATAAGAAGGACGGGACGTGGCGACTCTTCATTGATTACAGAACCTTAAAAAAAATCACAGTCAAGAAATGGTACCCCATTCCCAGGATTGATGACCTTCTTGACCAACCCAAGGGGGAAAAGTTCTTCAGGAAGATTGACCTAAAGTCTAGCTACCACAAAGTTCCCATCAAACCAACTAATGTATGGAAGACAACCTTCAAATCTAAAGAAGGTCTCTTCGAATGGATAGTCATGCCCTTTGGCTTAACAAATGCACCAACCACTTTCATGAGGTTGATGGATGATGTATTGAGACGCTTCACCAACTCCATTGTGGTGGCATATTTGGATGACATCCTCATCTTTAGAAAAACATGGGAGGAGCACATGCGGCATATTCAACAGGTTTTTATCACTCTGTGACAACACAACCTATATGACAACTTGGAAAAATGATATTTTGGCATGAACATGGTCCAATACTTGGGCTACAACATTAATGAGAATGTGGTACATATTGATTCAAATAAGATCCAATTCATCCATGACTGGCTAGCCCCGACCACATTGACCGAGCTTCGAAGCTTCTTCAGACTAGAGAACTTCTACTGATGGTTCATGTTGGGATTTTCCTATATTGCATGGGCCCTCGACGAGGTGACCAAGGGCGGTTGTAGGGCCAATTTTATGTGGGGGAAGGAGCAACAATGAGAATTTGATGATCTAAATCATCGCTTGTGCTTATCTCCAGTACTCTCCTTTCTCGATCTGCAACAATAGTTCGAGATTGAGACTAATGCATCTATCTATGTTGTGGGCGCAGTTCTCACTCAGCATGGGCATCTGGTGGAATACCATAGTGAGACACTCTCTGATACTGTCTGGAAATACCCAACCTATGACAAGGAAATGTATTCCATTGTACAAGCTTGTCGTCAATGGAAACATTACATTCTGGGAAAAGAGACGATCATACACATTGATCACAAGCCTTTGCAGTTCATACAGACATAGGGGAAATTGCAGAACGATCGCCATCAGAAATGGTCCACCTACCTGCAACAGCTCCATCTCAACATCAAGTATAAGACAATTATCTTCAATCGTGTCACTAATTGCCTCATTCGGCCTCCTGTGGCTGCACTCACCACTGTGCTCCATTCCTATGTACATGAAGCATCTGAGTGGCCCCAACTTTATCAACAAGATACGAACTTCGCCACCACCTATCATCTCTAGGGTATAGGCACAACTGTCACCGATTTTCACATTTAAGACAAACTCTTATGCCACCTGGGCCATCTCTGTGTTCCTACAAGCGAGAGTATGATTTGGGAAGCCCACTACAGTCAGGTGGCAAGACATTTTGGCATGGAGAAAACTGTGGTCGTTCTTCAGAAACATTTTTATTGGCCAAAACTTCGACATGACGTCAACAAGTATATTAGATAGTCAGACTAAAAAATGTAAGCAACAAATGGAGGGTGTCGTCTTCTACTGAAAATGCACTCGTTTATAGAGAAAACACGGGTATACCTTGATTCTAGTGAATGTGTCATCGATGTTTTTGAGTCTCTATGATCTTCAACACCGAGCAAGAAAGTCTTGTTTGAAAAACTTTAATGATCATGGCAGAAACCACTATGTGAAAAGTTACTCCAATGGTTTTGTTTTCCCAATGATATTTAGAATTATTAGCAAGTTAAGGTGTGCAAAAGGTCCATGTATCATATAGGGATGCAACTAAGACATGCGCTACTAACAACCAAATTCAATGGATTGTTGGATATCCATTGAGAACTGGTACTAGTCTCAATTCTCATCTTCAATGCAAGGAAGCATGGAGTCTGTTTGAATGTAGTAAAATAATATATATGTTCAACTCCAAGAGAATGTGAGAGGTTGTGACATGTTTTTGGTGCAACCAACATTCCTTCCTACAAAAGAATGCCCCACAAGGGTTCTGCAACTTCAAAGGTTGAGAGTGTGCTAACACAGTTCTCGACAGGAAAATACAGGAGAGGAATTTAGGAGCTCAATGTGTTCTTGAAAATTCAAGCAACCACTTAGGGCTCATCATAGTTACAATAAAATTTGACATACACATCTATCATGTTAAGAATACATACTTTTGACCTTCGTGTTCACATAGTTAAAGAATCAACTTTAGTTTCAAAGGATAGTGGAAAATCTTATGTATGTTATTTCCAAGAGACCTTCAAAACCTACGTATGGAAAACCTGAAGGTAACGAGTTCAATCAGAATTTTTTCATTTTGGGTGAAGGGTGGCCACTTCTCTCCTTCAAAGGAGTCTTAGAGTCATTACGTGATAGGATCAATTTTCCTTTTTTGTCGATGGTTAAGTCGATGCCAACGATTTTCAATTCATCGTTTTATCTTTCACTAGCACAATTCAAATGAAACCATGAGCTTCTCCTTGGTGCCTACGAATTCTTGTAACCACTTCACTCGGGCACTCAATGAGAAGAGAAAACTTTTAAATGAGAGAGATTCAATGCTTGGAATGAAGGGAACTGCACCAATGCTTCAATGTATAAGAAATGTGCTCCACACCTCAAGTCATCATTGAAATGTAGTTGATGTTTGCTTCAATGTGTAAGTCAGTGTGTTGATACCAACATCTCCATCTTCATTTAGCATTAAAAATTTTAATGGAGAAAAAACATTCCAGCGATTCGTGTTTTGGTTCTGGTTCACATTCTGAACATGGAATAAAATCAAGGGACAAGTCATGTTCTGGTCCTTTTTGGTTCATGTTTTACACGCAAAGAGTATTCGACGAGAAGTGTTGAGTGAAAGTAGTCACACACTCGCGTAGGGTTTTCGTTTTTAGGGTTTGCTAACCATGAAGAGAGGCATGTGAGAGGCTAGTTGAATTGATCCAAAAAATATGCATAGAAGACTAAGGACAACTCAAAATTCGCAGAAGCAACTCAACAAACTCAAAATGGCCTCAACAAACAGAGAAAGGGAAAAAATTCAAAGTCCTCAAAACTCAGTGAAATTGGCATCATCGCGAAGATCGTGTCTCAATCTTTCCAACGACGTAAATGTCTCGTCAAATGAAGTTACAGATCGAAATATATTCAGTCAAAGTTTTGGTCAACCTAGTCCAGCCAACACAGATGAGTCAGCATTCGTACTATAAACGTCAGCATCCATACTATTGACGTCAACATCAGTACATTTGACATCAGCGTCTGTACAATGTATGTGGCACACACAGAGGGTGACACATGTCATGTTGATGTTAACTTCATGTGGCAACACCAAAGTCTGCCATGTGTCACTCGTTTTCGACATTTTTGAGTAAAAATGTGGACCAATGAGGAAGTGCCATGTGGTATACCATACAGGACGTGGAAGGATGATGTGACAGGTGATGTGGCAAGGTGACTGTGTAAATGGATGGCATGGGACAATGGTTGGTTTCCACGTGGCCCAGTCATGGGTTTCCATGTGGCAGTGGGAAAATGGCCAATGAGGGCCCGAAACCGGATTTTCAAAAATAAAAAAGGCCCACCAAATATGGTGGCCAAAGTTCTGATTCCGACAAATATAAACAAACAACTCCAATCTTGGTAGTGGTTCCAAACTCATATATATATTTCTAATTATAAGCCCAAAAGGGGAGGCTTGCGGGCTCGACCCCGGGACCTCCCCCTATCCAAACGCCTTACAATAGCCTCTGCCAACCGTTAGGCCAATGGGCTATGTTGGTCAATCCGCCCAACATTTAATTTAAATGTTGAATTTTACCCATTGACGGAGGAGGGCGCTCAACGGTACGGTCGAGCATGATTTTCAAGACAAAGTGCATGGAATTAATTGCAAGTTGCATGCATGAAAACCGAGACGAGATTTATCAAGGGCCTGGGAGTGCTAGAGTCTGATTCAAGCGTGGAGACAGTCCTTTTTGGGTGATTCGATGCCACGATATCAATGGTGTTGTTTGTTTTCTGATCTGAGAAAATCTTATGCGGCTTAATTCCAGAATGAGGTATGCTTAAGTATTTTTTCAAATTGTTTTGTTGTGTTAATAAAGAGGCCTACCCATTTGAGAGCACGACCCAGAGACGTAGTCCACCAGGGATGAACTCTGTTATCAAGTTTTTTGTGTTCATATTTTATTCTTATGTCTCTTCATTATTGAGCCTTTCCTTATTTATGGTGCACTTTAATTTATGTGCATTTAATACAATTCTTTATAAGTCACTTCGATGAAAAGATCCTGGATCATGTTGGTATCAAAGCAGTCATCTTTGACTTGAATTGTTGAGTGTGAATGCTTACTATGGAAAAGAATAAGTAGCATAAAGGAACTCTTAATACTTTCAATCCCAAATTTGGTCATGCATCCTGAAGGAAGAAAATGCCAGAAGAGGACAAGAATGATGAACGGGAGAAAAACTTCCATATGGTCTTTTATCGCATGTCAGAAATGGTCGAGCGCATGTATGGAGACTATGAGAAGAGGATGAAGAAGAAAGGGAAGAAAAAGGAAGCATAAGTTGATAATAATGCTTCAGTAAATCAAGGAGTTTGAGGAGACCCTCCTGATCCTCCATCTTCACCATCAAGTTATATCTCTTCTTCCTCTGAGCATTCTCATCATTCTCATCATTCTAGCCATAAATATTCATTTAAGAAACCATTATGAAAGCTTGATGTAAAATTTGCTTTACCTATGTTTAATGGAGATGTTAATCCTGAAAAGCTAGATAATTGGATCCGACAGGTTGAAGTATATTGTCGTGCTCAACAGATGGATGAAGAGGAAGTTAAAGTGCAATTGGCTTATCTTTGGTTGGAAGGCACCACTCTCGTATGGTGGGAGAGAAAACTTCAAGATAGAAGTAAGTGTGGTAATATTCTTTCCTCGTGGTAAGAATTTAAATCAACGATAAGGAAGCAATTTTATCCATTGGGTTATCTACATAAAGAAATGATGGAATGGAAAACTTTAATACAAAGTAAAGGTCAAACTGTACAAAGTTTCACAGAAGAATTTAGGAAGAAATCTCTTGCATTAAGCATTCCTTTGGATTCTTATGAAACTTTAATGAAGTATATTAGCGCACTTCACAATTATATTNGATTCTGGTGTTTCATCTCCTAGGGTTAGGTTTTTGGATGTTTAGGGTTTTCCATTGTTTCTCAATGATATATAGGCTTTTGGGCCTCATTGTAACACAGATTTTAGAGGCCAGTAGCAGCCACATCTCTTCTCACAGATAAGCTACCACCACCCTAGCTATTTTATTTCCAATTTGTCTGTAAGCATATTTCAGTCATTTGTTGTTAATGAAATGAAGTTTTATTTCCCCTGCATCTCTGTGTTTATGTGTATTTTTGTATTTCATTGTGTTCCTGCATAAATCGGGATCAAACTAAAATCTGCCCATTTCAAATTCAAGTCACTCCAAATCCTTGTAGTATTCCGACATGATTATTTCACCTTGGGTTTGGATCCATCCAAATCATTTCTTTCACATTCACTCTTCTCTTTGATTACTTTAATCCAACATGAATTTTCTTCATATGTTTTTTAGCATAGTGAGCTTAGTTGATTTTTTATTTCATTTGAGTTATTTTATTTCTTCACTTTTAGTTTTAATTTATGGGCATTGGTTGTCATTGCCCTATGCTTTGTTCAGTGGGTATTTTAAGTATGAGGCTGACTTTTACATTATAGCTTTCTTCACCCATTATTACTCTCTTATACAACAACAAGAGATATTCTTTCAGGAGTCTTGGAAACACGTTTTGACATTCTGAATGGAATGGTAACTTAAATCTTTTGTTGATATATTTTTCAGAAAATTGTTTGGGAACCCATCTTTTTATTCCCCAATCCAATGATTGACCAATGAATCGATATTAACACTACCAATTCAATGGATTTGCAGACCTAATATGTTCTTCAGAAATATCTTTTTACCCTTTGGGTTTGCTTATTTCAATTCACCCATTTTGGTTACATTCTTGCGTAATTTGATTTTTTTTCCATGGTTGAGTGTTATCTTCTTATCTCAATGTTGAAATCATTCAAATGCTTGGGAGTTGTAAGTATATTAATGTAATATGTCAAGACAACTTCTAAGATTCTAATTTCAAGTTTTCAACATTTTTTTTCATTTGAGCCATGGTTATAAGTTTTCAATCAGATTGTTATAACCAGTGTTTTTTGGTGGATTGGTACCTTCAAAAGATGGATGGGATTGAAGTCTTATTATCTTCTTTTCTTAATTTGATTAATTCTACTTTCAGAAACAAGACATTGTGTTCAGGGATTCACATCTCACAACAATCAATGGAACTTAGTCTCTTGTTGAAAGGAATAATGTGGGAAAGTACCTAGTGCTTATCTTTCAGGGAGAAGGTTGTGGCAATTAACTGAATGAACGGAAAATGAATACTTGATAATTGCATTGGACTTCACACAAATTTTATGACATCCAACTTAGTTTAAGTTTATTTTAGCTTAGCATACTTCTCCTAATATTAGTTTTAATTATGTTCTCTACTTTTCTTTTCTTTTTTTAATTTTAATTTCATTTCAATAAGTCACTCATTTAGAGTAGGATTTCTTTCCAATTATCTAAGAGTTGATCACACCTTTCTCTTTTGTTATGCAAGTTGGAAAATGGCTTTTGCAACCAACAACTATGAATATTTCTCTTGGAATGAAAGCAACGTAGGGAAGTGTCAATCTAAAACTTGAATGCTCAGATTCCTTTGCAATATTCTTGGATTGATAAATCAGGATTGTCACCAACTTATCATTTGATCATAAATATATCCCCATTTATTTACTCACATATTGGTTTATGATCTAGTGGATATTTGGAGTCCTTTTCATGACTATTTTGATAACCTCCATAGTTGTGATATTTCTTTACATTATCAAAATGAATCTTTGGTATTAATAATTATCTTTTATGGAAAAGAGAAAATGACACTTTGGAGAGAAATGTAATTTATGTTATTGAAAAAATTCAGCGTTTTGAAAATTGCAAAGGAATTGCTTATGTCAAGAAATCTTGAGAGCATACAGGTTTATGGAGCATTTCATGAAATTGGTTTTCGAAAATGTGTTTTGATTGGGCATATACATTAACCCATGTTGCTTGATTCCCGGAATTGTTTTGTCGCACTAAATGAAAATAAAATCATATATGACAATTGGATTTGAGAATTGTGTTGCAAATCTTTTCCATTAGATAATCAATTCTCGTACTCTGGTTTGTTTTCATTTTAGATCAGAAACACTGGGAATCTTTTCATTGGGCTTGATATTAATTAACTAAATTTTCTTGATTGTTGATTTCCCTTGGCTAACTGTCAATTGACCACCGAAAATACTTATTTTGTTGCTACTACCATATTTATTACTCATTGTTGTTTTCTCTTCTTATCTTTTTCATCCAGTTTTCATCCTTTTGATGACTGACATTCTAGCTTTAAATTTCCTTTTAGTTTAGTTTTATTTTCATGAATTCACTTATGATTTCAGTTTTGTTTTTTGATTATACATATTCCTCCCATATTTTGATTTGACCGTTACTATTTCCATGAGTTGATTTAACTCTTAGCCTTCCTTAAGGATTTCCCTTTAAATTTTGGTGAAGGGGTTGGTCAAATCTGGTCACATACTGAAGATTTGTTCTTACAAATCATAAGATGCATGGGTTGCTCTAGTTGAATGAACATTTATAAAGTTTTCAGCTGTAGGTATGGACTGATATTTGTGGTGGAACACATGTGCTCGCTTAGAATACTAGGATGACCCATAAGTATAGGAAAGTGTCTATCCACTCTTTTCTTTGAGCTCCATCCACTTCACATTAATAAGATGTCAAATGCTATGATGGTTTTTGGGGAGACCTGTGGGTTAAAACTAAATTGCATAACATCTACTCAGTGAATCAAAGCAACTCTCGTTCACCCTACTTCCTTCACCCCTATGTGCATATACATATAAATATCTAAAATCTAAAAGGGTGAGCATGTTCTGAAATAAAAAGGAAGTTGAAAGCACTATTAATAGTGTGGGAAGTACAAGTAAACCCGTCAGGGATATGTAGGCCTGTTGGAAGTGAGGCTATGCTTTTATGGTATCAAGGAAACTTCGTCAGGGATATGGATGCTCGCTAGCAGCAAAGCAATGCCTGGAAAAAAAAGATAAGGAACACACTTATATAAATGTTTTCTCATTATTAAAAGTGAAAAACCATGGGAAAACCAAAACCAATCTAAAGTGTGCAGCCAGTAAAAGAATTTATCACATTATTTGGCTCTTTGGAAAGGGTGTGTTAGATCACAAGTACTATAAATATTAGGTTATATCTTTTAGAATTTTAGTGTCACAGTGGTACCCATGATTATTGGAAAATTGTATGAACTTTGTTGTCCTCGTCTTTAAAACTCAGATATTAAGTATATGCCCTAGACTTCTATTGACAGAGATAATTGGTTCTTCCAGTATGTTTCCATTTGTTGTAACCATACTTAAATATTAGTTTTGTATTGAAATTTATGGCATTTCAATGTTTCCCAAGTATTCACTCACCTTTCCCACCTCATTGTCACGTGGCATCAACGTGGTTCCCTCTCACTTGTTCCATCCCACATGAAACCTATGTGGTGTTGATGTGGCACACATTACCTATCCTCCACGTCATCGAGATCTACCTGCTTCATGTCCTGCCAGCCTTTTGATCACATACTCCGACAACGATGTCAGAGCTTCATCGTCCTTGACATTCACACTCTTCATTGGAAGATTTCTTATATGATATCCTCACAACTACATTACCCATAGAACAAATTCTATCAATGAATATATGTTGGAAAATTTTCCTTCGCAACCTTGAATCAAATCTATGTGCCCAGTCTTCCTCACTGCAACATGGTTCATCGACAATCCAGTAGACAATTCACAGGTTCAATTGGGTGTTAAGTCCCTTTTCCTTCCACGCGACCAAACACAGGAACCATGACTTATTTACAAAATTTCGCAAGCTTAAACCTCGATCAAATTATCATAGAGAAACTCTCCCTGACCATTGATCTATTCCCTGAATGGATGGTCAGATATTTCTCAGGCAACAATATTCGAGGTGGAATTTCGGATGGTCGGAGTTAAGGCTCTGAATGGTCTCTTTCAAAATCTGAACAATTGTTATTCGTGATCGTTGATCATCACTGAAAGAACGATACAAATCTAATGCATGCAAAATGGAGCTATGAGGGAATATTCCTCGATACCTCTTGTTGATACCTCACAAATTTTCTAGACGTCAAATAATCATCTTTGAATACACGTCATCATTTTTTTTAGGATTTAACCTTCAACACAGAAATCGAAGAAGGAATATTCTTTTATTCTTTTCTTCGATACCTTTTCACTGGTGCGTTGGAACAGGCTGTGAAATGGCTCTTTCGATGGATTGTGGGGGGGGAATTCATTGTCTTTTCCCTTTTTATTCTTTTAATTATGAGTGGCATCGAGGCCCATATACTCACGGGAAATGCTAAACCAAACAAGAGTAGGTCTTATTGGGACCTATCATCGAGCGTTCTCCCTCATCTACTTGATAGGCCATTCGGACCCCTCAACAAGTCAAATTGTGTATCTTGAGGGGTTAGCGATAGTTGGGAAGTCATGTGGTCATAGAATGATCCAGGTGGATATTGGTGTCCACCCACCTATTCCAACTGACTCCTCTTGTCCATTTTTGTTCAACACGTTCTTTTGTACTTCTTTGTAATTGTGGGTTCTACAGTTCTGGGGATGTCTAAATCCCCACACATACTCTAGGTGGATACTAGTGGTCTTTTTCCTAATCCAACTGGCTTATTTTGTTTGTTTTCATGTCATCACATCTTTTTGTACTTCTAGGGCCATTTTGGGGCCCTAAACGTTGTTTTTTTTTATCGCCATAGTCAAATTGTGCACAAGGTTAGATTTTTATGGTGGAATGTGTAGTTCTCTTAAATACCTTTCCAATGGGCTATCACGCGCCTAAAACGGAGGTCGTATGCAAAATTTACGACTCTGGGAAGTTGAGGTACCAACTTACGCATAGGGGCCCGCATGACTTTTGGGGTTTCACCTTCTAGGGTTAGGTTTTTGGATGTCTATGGTTTTGGAATTCATGAGTAATAACAACAATTCCTCCCTCATTGTAATACATTCTTATCAACGGATGCGGGTAGCAACCACATCTCTTCTTAGAGATAGTTACCACCATTCGAGAAAGTGTTTTCAGTTCTACAGTTTTACAGTTTCAGCCTATTTCATTATTCAATAAAAGATATTGTTCCCTAGATATCTGTGTTATTCTTCATATCTCTATGTTTATTGTATTCAGTTTGTTAATAAATTTGTTCCACTCCTAAATCTTGATCAGTGGTATCAGAGCGATCTGCTCTTCATTTATTTTTCTTCGTGCATGTCCCCGACAAAATCTGGGTACAAGAAGTTGAGACTCGAACCAATCGATCCATTGCAATATTAGTCGCATCGAGCCCAACAAAAACCCATGGGGGATAAAAAGAAATATTATGGAGTAGGATATCCTATTAAAATGTTGCTCGAGGAAGCCCTCGCACAACAAAGGAATGAAATGATGGAGACCTTCACGCAGATCCTTCGACGGCTTCCCACAGGAGAAGCATCTTCATCAAGCAGCCATGAAACCCCCTTCAAGGTACAAGTAAATTTTGATATTCCATTATTTGAAGGACTGAGAGATGTGGATGTTGTAGATAAATGGTTGAATTAGCTCGAAGGGTATTTTTCGGTCCACAATTTTTTTCGATAGGGAAAATATCACTTTTGCATTCCTCAAGGTCGTTCCCCATGTTAAAGACCGGTAGGACACTTACTTTGAGCAAAGGGCAGTAGAGGAATATGCAATATTTGTGGTGGCCCCTACATGGGATTCCTTTCGGGATGCCATCAAATTACAATACTACCATGTTGGAAGCTACAAGGACCAATACACCAGATGGACCACCATACACCAAGAAAGGGACCAGAAAGTACCAGATTTCACCAATATTTTCCATGCCTTACGCAACAAATTGGGTATCAAAGACTGTGAGCATCATTTGGTGCTCAAATACCGTGGATGTTTACATAGATACATTCAAACAAAAATGGAGTTTCTGGACATTGCCTCATTAGGCATGACTTATAGATACACGGTCAAGATCGAGTAGAAATTTAAGCAGAAAAGGCGAGAGTTTGGATCTGCAAACCCCTCATAGCCAAAGCAGGGAAAAGGCGTCCCCAACCCACACATCAAGGGACCAAGTCGAGATGGCCACCCTCAGTACAACCATTCCAAGCCACAACACAAGAAGGGCAATGAGAATACAAAAAAGGACACAGGAAAATGGTGTGAGTACCATAAAATCCCTTAGCACAACACCGAAGAATGTCACTCCAAGTAGTCACTCATGGTCGAAATGAAGGCTACTGAATCAGAGGCCAATTCTGATTCTGAATCAAATCCTGAAGGAGGGAAGTGGATTATCGATGTTGAACCCAGTGCCACTGTCGTTGCCACCAAATTACGACAACCAAAAGAACCAGAGGAAGAAGAACGCCTCTTTCACTCACAAATGTGGGTAAAGGGGGCTCCGTTTCATTTCATTGTCAATAGCGGGAGTCATAAGAACCTGATTTCAGTAGAGTTCATCAAGTGGTTGGACCTGCCAACGAACGACACCACACTCGCAACACTACACCATCGGTTGGCTTCGCCAAGGAAGAGATCTCTGTGTCAGGCAATAGTGCCATCTTCCCTACGATATCAAGCCTTTCAAAGATGAGGTATTGTGTGATATTGCTCCCCTTGAAGTTTGTGATTTTCTTTTAGGACAACCATATTTGTGGAAGCATCATGTTATGTATGAGTCTAGACATTGTAGTTTTATTATTACCTTGGGTAAACAATTGTACAGGATACCAGAGGTAGCGTCGCCTACTGTTATTTTTTTAATCTCTGCTAAGCAATGCAGTAAGGTCATCTCACAGACTGAGAAGTTCATCTTTTTTGTGATCCATGCTCACAGTAACAATAAGGTTGTCGCCAGATCTGTGGCCTCTACACAGAACCTTTCTTTTCAGCAAAAGCAAGTGGATGGGATCATGGAAGAATACAGAGACATCTTCTCCTCACCTACAGGGGTACCAACACACTGCCAAGTCAAGCATCCAATTGATCTGACCCCCAGTGCACCTCTACCTAATGGACCAATCTATCGTCGCTCGCTGGTGGAAAATGATGAAATCGAGAAACAGATCTAAGAGCGAATTCAAAAGGGGCACATCAAACCCAACTTCTTCCCTTGCAGAAGCCCGAATGTACTGGTGCATAAGAAGGACGGGACGTGGCGACTCTTCATTGATTACAGAACCTTAAAAAAAATCACAGTCAAGAAATGGTACCCCATTCCCAGGATTGATGACCTTCTTGACCAACCCAAGGGGGAAAAGTTCTTCAGGAAGATTGACCTAAAGTCTAGCTACCACAAAGTTCCCATCAAACCAACTAATGTATGGAAGACAACCTTCAAATCTAAAGAAGGTCTCTTCGAATGGATAGTCATGCCCTTTGGCTTAACAAATGCACCAACCACTTTCATGAGGTTGATGGATGATGTATTGAGACGCTTCACCAACTCCATTGTGGTGGCATATTTGGATGACATCCTCATCTTTAGAAAAACATGGGAGGAGCACATGCGGCATATTCAACAGGTTTTTATCACTCTGTGACAACACAACCTATATGACAACTTGGAAAAATGATATTTTGGCATGAACATGGTCCAATACTTGGGCTACAACATTAATGAGAATGTGGTACATATTGATTCAAATAAGATCCAATTCATCCATGACTGGCTAGCCCCGACCACATTGACCGAGCTTCGAAGCTTCTTCAGACTAGAGAACTTCTACTGATGGTTCATGTTGGGATTTTCCTATATTGCATGGGCCCTCGACGAGGTGACCAAGGGCGGTTGTAGGGCCAATTTTATGTGGGGGAAGGAGCAACAATGAGAATTTGATGATCTAAATCATCGCTTGTGCTTATCTCCAGTACTCTCCTTTCTCGATCTGCAACAATAGTTCGAGATTGAGACTAATGCATCTATCTATGTTGTGGGCGCAGTTCTCACTCAGCATGGGCATCTGGTGGAATACCATAGTGAGACACTCTCTGATACTGTCTGGAAATACCCAACCTATGACAAGGAAATGTATTCCATTGTACAAGCTTGTCGTCAATGGAAACATTACATTCTGGGAAAAGAGACGATCATACACATTGATCACAAGCCTTTGCAGTTCATACAGACATAGGGGAAATTGCAGAACGATCGCCATCAGAAATGGTCCACCTACCTGCAACAGCTCCATCTCAACATCAAGTATAAGACAATTATCTTCAATCGTGTCACTAATTGCCTCATTCGGCCTCCTGTGGCTGCACTCACCACTGTGCTCCATTCCTATGTACATGAAGCATCTGAGTGGCCCCAACTTTATCAACAAGATACGAACTTCGCCACCACCTATCATCTCTAGGGTATAGGCACAACTGTCACCGATTTTCACATTTAAGACAAACTCTTATGCCACCTGGGCCATCTCTGTGTTCCTACAAGCGAGAGTATGATTTGGGAAGCCCACTACAGTCAGGTGGCAAGACATTTTGGCATGGAGAAAACTGTGGTCGTTCTTCAGAAACATTTTTATTGGCCAAAACTTCGACATGACGTCAACAAGTATATTAGATAGTCAGACTAAAAAATGTAAGCAACAAATGGAGGGTGTCGTCTTCTACTGAAAATGCACTCGTTTATAGAGAAAACACGGGTATACCTTGATTCTAGTGAATGTGTCATCGATGTTTTTGAGTCTCTATGATCTTCAACACCGAGCAAGAAAGTCTTGTTTGAAAAACTTTAATGATCATGGCAGAAACCACTATGTGAAAAGTTACTCCAATGGTTTTGTTTTCCCAATGATATTTAGAATTATTAGCAAGTTAAGGTGTGCAAAAGGTCCATGTATCATATAGGGATGCAACTAAGACATGCGCTACTAACAACCAAATTCAATGGATTGTTGGATATCCATTGAGAACTGGTACTAGTCTCAATTCTCATCTTCAATGCAAGGAAGCATGGAGTCTGTTTGAATGTAGTAAAATAATATATATGTTCAACTCCAAGAGAATGTGAGAGGTTGTGACATGTTTTTGGTGCAACCAACATTCCTTCCTACAAAAGAATGCCCCACAAGGGTTCTGCAACTTCAAAGGTTGAGAGTGTGCTAACACAGTTCTCGACAGGAAAATACAGGAGAGGAATTTAGGAGCTCAATGTGTTCTTGAAAATTCAAGCAACCACTTAGGGCTCATCATAGTTACAATAAAATTTGACATACACATCTATCATGTTAAGAATACATACTTTTGACCTTCGTGTTCACATAGTTAAAGAATCAACTTTAGTTTCAAAGGATAGTGGAAAATCTTATGTATGTTATTTCCAAGAGACCTTCAAAACCTACGTATGGAAAACCTGAAGGTAACGAGTTCAATCAGAATTTTTTCATTTTGGGTGAAGGGTGGCCACTTCTCTCCTTCAAAGGAGTCTTAGAGTCATTACGTGATAGGATCAATTTTCCTTTTTTGTCGATGGTTAAGTCGATGCCAACGATTTTCAATTCATCGTTTTATCTTTCACTAGCACAATTCAAATGAAACCATGAGCTTCTCCTTGGTGCCTACGAATTCTTGTAACCACTTCACTCGGGCACTCAATGAGAAGAGAAAACTTTTAAATGAGAGAGATTCAATGCTTGGAATGAAGGGAACTGCACCAATGCTTCAATGTATAAGAAATGTGCTCCACACCTCAAGTCATCATTGAAATGTAGTTGATGTTTGCTTCAATGTGTAAGTCAGTGTGTTGATACCAACATCTCCATCTTCATTTAGCATTAAAAATTTTAATGGAGAAAAAACATTCCAGCGATTCGTGTTTTGGTTCTGGTTCACATTCTGAACATGGAATAAAATCAAGGGACAAGTCATGTTCTGGTCCTTTTTGGTTCATGTTTTACACGCAAAGAGTATTCGACGAGAAGTGTTGAGTGAAAGTAGTCACACACTCGCGTAGGGTTTTCGTTTTTAGGGTTTGCTAACCATGAAGAGAGGCATGTGAGAGGCTAGTTGAATTGATCCAAAAAATATGCATAGAAGACTAAGGACAACTCAAAATTCGCAGAAGCAACTCAACAAACTCAAAATGGCCTCAACAAACAGAGAAAGGGAAAAAATTCAAAGTCCTCAAAACTCAGTGAAATTGGCATCATCGCGAAGATCGTGTCTCAATCTTTCCAACGACGTAAATGTCTCGTCAAATGAAGTTACAGATCGAAATATATTCAGTCAAAGTTTTGGTCAACCTAGTCCAGCCAACACAGATGAGTCAGCATTCGTACTATAAACGTCAGCATCCATACTATTGACGTCAACATCAGTACATTTGACATCAGCGTCTGTACAATGTATGTGGCACACACAGAGGGTGACACATGTCATGTTGATGTTAACTTCATGTGGCAACACCAAAGTCTGCCATGTGTCACTCGTTTTCGACATTTTTGAGTAAAAATGTGGACCAATGAGGAAGTGCCATGTGGTATACCATACAGGACGTGGAAGGATGATGTGACAGGTGATGTGGCAAGGTGACTGTGTAAATGGATGGCATGGGACAATGGTTGGTTTCCACGTGGCCCAGTCATGGGTTTCCATGTGGCAGTGGGAAAATGGCCAATGAGGGCCCGAAACCGGATTTTCAAAAATAAAAAAGGCCCACCAAATATGGTGGCCAAAGTTCTGATTCCGACAAATATAAACAAACAACTCCAATCTTGGTAGTGGTTCCAAACTCATATATATATTTCTAATTATAAGCCCAAAAGGGGAGGCTTGCGGGCTCGACCCCGGGACCTCCCCCTATCCAAACGCCTTACAATAGCCTCTGCCAACCGTTAGGCCAATGGGCTATGTTGGTCAATCCGCCCAACATTTAATTTAAATGTTGAATTTTACCCATTGACGGAGGAGGGCGCTCAACGGTACGGTCGAGCATGATTTTCAAGACAAAGTGCATGGAATTAATTGCAAGTTGCATGCATGAAAACCGAGACGAGATTTATCAAGGGCCTGGGAGTGCTAGAGTCTGATTCAAGCGTGGAGACAGTCCTTTTTGGGTGATTCGATGCCACGATATCAATGGTGTTGTTTGTTTTCTGATCTGAGAAAATCTTATGCGGCTTAATTCCAGAATGAGGTATGCTTAAGTATTTTTTCAAATTGTTTTGTTGTGTTAATAAAGAGGCCTACCCATTTGAGAGCACGACCCAGAGACGTAGTCCACCAGGGATGAACTCTGTTATCAAGTTTTTTGTGTTCATATTTTATTCTTATGTCTCTTCATTATTGAGCCTTTCCTTATTTATGGTGCACTTTAATTTATGTGCATTTAATACAATTCTTTATAAGTCACTTCGATGAAAAGATCCTGGATCATGTTGGTATCAAAGCAGTCATCTTTGACTTGAATTGTTGAGTGTGAATGCTTACTATGGAAAAGAATAAGTAGCATAAAGGAACTCTTAATACTTTCAATCCCAAATTTGGTCATGCATCCTGAAGGAAGAAAATGCCAGAAGAGGACAAGAATGATGAACGGGAGAAAAACTTCCATATGGTCTTTTATCGCATGTCAGAAATGGTCGAGCGCATGTATGGAGACTATGAGAAGAGGATGAAGAAGAAAGGGAAGAAAAAGGAAGCATAAGTTGATAATAATGCTTCAGTAAATCAAGGAGTTTGAGGAGACCCTCCTGATCCTCCATCTTCACCATCAAGTTATATCTCTTCTTCCTCTGAGCATTCTCATCATTCTCATCATTCTAGCCATAAATATTCATTTAAGAAACCATTATGAAAGCTTGATGTAAAATTTGCTTTACCTATGTTTAATGGAGATGTTAATCCTGAAAAGCTAGATAATTGGATCCGACAGGTTGAAGTATATTGTCGTGCTCAACAGATGGATGAAGAGGAAGTTAAAGTGCAATTGGCTTATCTTTGGTTGGAAGGCACCACTCTCGTATGGTGGGAGAGAAAACTTCAAGATAGAAGTAAGTGTGGTAATATTCTTTCCTCGTGGTAAGAATTTAAATCAACGATAAGGAAGCAATTTTATCCATTGGGTTATCTACATAAAGAAATGATGGAATGGAAAACTTTAATACAAAGTAAAGGTCAAACTGTACAAAGTTTCACAGAAGAATTTAGGAAGAAATCTCTTGCATTAAGCATTCCTTTGGATTCTTATGAAACTTTAATGAAGTATATTAGCGCACTTCACAATTATATTYGTCACRCTTTTCTATTGTTTAACCCCACCAGTCTTGACAAAGTTTGTGTGCAAGCCACTCACCTTGAGAACARGGGAAAGCATGTTCAAGAAGATCCCACAAAGAAACCTTCCAATCTCCCACATAAGCAATTTAAGAAGTTTAAAAGGAAGGAAAAAAAGACAWCCACTRTAAAGAGAGAAGAAGAAAAACCATCTTGCACTCATTGCAAGAAAAGTGGTCACGATGATGAACATTGTTGGAAACTACATCCAGAGAAGAGACTAAAGCAATTTGGTGGAAASGGGAAGACAAAGACCACTGCTACAGTACAACAAAATCTTGGTTCCAAGGAGAGGAAGGAAAGATCTCAAAGATTGGAGTACAAGGTAAAGATTCCCTTCATGCTAGTTCAAATTCCAATAATGAATCGCATGATGATGAAAGAAAGATGAATGAATTATTTCATATAATAGTTGTATCTAAACATACTAAGATAGATACATTGTTTGATATGGGTTCCGAAGTAAACTTGATATTTGGAGCACATGTCAAAAAGATGGTTCTTGAATCTAAACCACATCCAAAGCCCTATACTCTTGGTTGAGTATGTGATAAAGCAAAAATTAATGTCACCAAGCAATGTAGGGTCAGATTTTCCATTGCTTCAAAGTTTATTCATGAAGTGGATTTGGATGTTGTATCACTTGATATATGTGGCATAGTGTTGGGGAGTCCTTATCTTTATGATAGAAAAGCATTCTTCTTTCATCATGAGAACAAATATCACCTTACTAAGGGGGGAGTGGAATAAATTTTTAGATCTCACGGCATGAGGGTAAACACAACATTAGTTAGTGTAGGAAAAATGAAGAGACTCATAAACACTAATAAGAGATATGTACTCATGGTCATAAGAGAGAAAGATTTTGGAACATCCGATGCTTTCCAAGGATGTGATCCTTCTCATAAGAAAGAATTAATTGATATTGTTTCTAAGTATGACGATATTTTCTAGGAACCAAATGGATTACCTCCTAAGAGGGAAATCCAACATGAAATACATCTTCAGCAGGATTCTCCTCTTCCTAATGTGGGCATGTAAAGGATGTCATTTGTAGAGATGATAGAGATCAAGAAGCAGGTACAAGGCTTATTGGATCAAGGGGTCATCAGACCCAGTTAATCTCCTTGTGGTTCTTCAATCGTGATGGTGCCAAAGAAATATGGCACATGGCGAATGTGTGTCGATTACTGGGCCTTAAATATAACCACGGTGAAAAATCGATACCCTCTTCCTTGTATGGATGATTTACTTGATCAGTTAAAGAATATTTTTAATTTCACTAAGCTGGATTTGCGTAGTGGATACCATCAGATCGGGGTTGCAGAATAGGATGCATCGAAGACTTCCTCTAAAACCAAAAAGGAATTGTTTGAGTGGTTAGTTATGTCATTTGGGTTTTGTAATGCTCTGGCAACCTTCATGCCTGTGATGAATGATGTATTCACGCCATTTCTAGATGATTTTGTGATTGTATATTTAGAACACATTCTTGTATTTTGTGGGACTTGGGATGAACATGTAAGGCATGTAAAGCAAGTATTGGATACTTTTCAAAGGGAAAAGTTGTATGTAAAATTGTTCAAATGTGAATTTGGTAAGACTGCACTTGTGTACTTAGGTCATATTGTAGGAGGAGGACAATTGAAAGTTGATCCTTCCAAGATTGATGTAATTGTAAATTGGTCTGAGCCAAAAAGTGTAACCAAAATACAGATCTTCTTAGGTGCAGTCCAATATTGGAGGAGATTCATTTAAAACTTCTCCTTTATTGCAGCTCCTTTGCATGCCTTAACCAGTGTGAAGAACACTTTTCAGTCGGGAGGAAAGCAACAAAAATCTTTTGACACTTTGAAGGAAAAGATCAGTACCGGACTAGTATTAGCACTGTCGAATCTTCAACAACCCTTCAAGATCGAGACAGATGCCAGCAGATGCGCCATGGGTGTAGTATTGATGCAATATCGTAAGCCTATATGTTACCACACTAAAAAATTTAACCAAGTTGTTGTTAACTATCCTACATATGATAAAGAGTTGTATGAATGAGTTCAAATCGTAAAGAAATGGAAGCACTACTTGATAGGGAAGGAAACAATCATACATATAGATCATCAACCCTTACAGTATCTCCAAGCACAGACCGAACTGCAACAATCTCGACATTATAGATGGATGGGTTTCTTACAACAACTTCATTTGGTAATCAAGTACAAAAAGGGTACGAGTAACAAGGTAGTTGATATGCTTTCTAGACCTCCTATTATTGCTTCTATTATTTTGAAGATTGTTTCTTTATCTCATGATAACTATGTGGAACAATATACCATTGATGAATATTTTAAAGAAGTATATGAGAATCTAACCCACGGTGCACAGGTAGAGAACTATTTTCTGCAGGGAAAACTACTCTACCATCTTGGAAAGCTATGTATTCCTACAAGTGAACGAGTCCATGTAATACAAGAAGCTCGCACTTCTCTTGTGTCTGGGTATTTTGGGGTAGGAAAAACTATAGCTCATCTGTAGAGGTTTTGTTACTAACCTCAAATGAAATCAATTGTAACTAAATATGTAAAGGGGTGTGGGATGTGTTCTACTTGTAAGCCCACTAATTGAAGGATTCAAATGTTGTTTTGTAGTTGTATGACAATGGATGTTTGATTGTTATACTATTATAGATTTCTCAGAGTTTTTTTTTCTTGGATTTAAGAAGTTCTTGTATCTGAAGCATTTCTCTTCTTTGTCTACTGGCATAGCCTAAAGCTAGTGGTAGATTCACTTAATTTTCTTACTAAGTCTTCCTACTATCCATACTAATCGTCAAAACCCTGACCTAAGTTAAAACAAGACCTCTTTTGTTGATGCACTTCATCCAGAATTTCTTGTGTTTTGAAATTGTTGAACTGAGTTTTATCCATTTGACACCACATTTTAAGACTTATCTCATAAACTTTTTAATGGGTATTGGGCTTATCCTCTAGCAGTCTGAGGGTGACTCTCAGGGCTAACATATTCAATGATAATCAAGCATACAATCAACCAGAGAGATATGGAAGATCTCCCCAGTATGATCGCCATAAATAAATGTTGAGGAAAATATATGAATTTATCTTACTCAAGCATTTTTCGGATCTTGTTTGGCTAAGGAAAGATATTCAGGAATATTATCCTATGTTTATAACCTCAAAATTTATTTCCCAATCCACAAGTATTAATTACAAGGGCTTAGGATGATTTTTTAAATAAAAAGATTGTTGCAAAATATAACATTTTCATATAATTTTATGATCATATATAGATTGCAGAAAGCAAATGTGGAGATCAAAAGCAAAAATAACCAAGTCACAGATTAACACAAATGAGACAGAATAGAAATCGCTTTATTTCATTCCAAGAAATAAAAAGTATTATTCTCTTACAAAAATCCCTATGGGGGCATGGACCAAGGTCAAACTTAGAAATACCCGATGAAAACCATACAAAAGGATTCTGACAAGAAGTAAAAATTGAACTTTAAAAACTGGATCAGCTTGCCACAAACTGCTTCCCACTTGACTCTGCACAATATCATTTATCAGTCATGAAACTTAATTCATAAATAGACAAGTCTACACAGACTATCAAAGATACATCAACACCTCTTAAACAAGCATCTGAATGATATGGTCCAGCTTTGAACCTTGTTGTCTACAATAGGACCCTGATGTCAAAAACAAAATTAGGCCTTTAATGAATTGAAGAATGAATGAAAACTGAACTATCTCAATAAAACTCAAGAGAAAACCTTAGTATGCTTTCTCCTTCTATATCCTCTTGTTCTTCCTTCTCATTTGGCTTTTATGCATTCCAAATTAGTTGAAGTAGTTCAACTACCTCGTTTAGTTAAGTTAACTAAAAATTAACTAATTTTAGTTAGGTGAAGTAATAATAATAATAATGATTAAGGGTCCTTTTATTAAATAATAAACTAAGTAGGTGGGACCCCTTGTAACTCCCTTTTATTTCTTAACAAAAATAAACATAATTAGACAACCAATTAAACACATACCTCATTGTGGCTCCCATAATTATTTCCACAATTTGAAATTTAAATATCAAAAATATTTCAAATATATCCAAAACATGTAAATATTCACAATATCCTCAAAAATAGTTTATTGTCCAAAACTTTCCGCAGTCCATTATCCTTAATAAATCAATTATAACACATAAATCAAAATCCATATTTGCCACTTTGAGAGGCAATTCTTCCTTTTTCATTGTTGTCCCCTTTGGACTTCCTAGATATAGCCTTAGGTTGGGTGGAACCTTGAGGTTTGATCTCACTAATGACATGGAAGCAGTCGTCCCTCAAGAGCATACGGGAGGACACTGACTTGGTTGACTCACTTGAAGGAGAGGACGGAGCAGCAACAACTTTACCTTTGTCATGCACATGGTGAGCCTCAGTTTTGAGTCGTTTGCTTGCATGGGAGGACTATACAAGTGAGTGTGCAGGGGCAATTTGAGAATTTGGGTTTATAGGTGGAGGAGGAGGAGGTAATGACAAGTTTGGTCAGCCACAATAATGGGAGACTGTTGGGTGAACAATCGCCTTACATCCATCATTCTCGAGAACTTTAGGTTGCAAAGATACATGGGGAGACACAAGGATACCAGGAACATTTTGGGGTTGGAAGGGAGGCCTCTCTGGTCTAGGATGAACTATCCCTTGCCAAATCCAATTGAAAAACCCAGCTTGAAAAAGATGGTTCAAATCTTGAGGATCGACATCAAAATGTATTGAGAATCTGGGCCTTCTAGGCCCTCTGTTCCAGTTACCTTTGCCCCTATTATTTCTGCCATGATTTCCTCTAGTGAAGAAGCTCATCCTGTATGCATCAATTATTAGCAACTAGCTCTTAACAGACCATACATGAAATTCTCTTTATATGAAACGAAGTTTGGCTCATAAATTAACATAAGAACCATGCAATCCAATCCATCAAATTTATTTAATAATTTCCAAATGAGCAGGGGGTGAAATAAGGTTCATGGGATATCGAGGGGGATTGTAATAAGTGAAAAAGTGATATCATGACAAGGAGTAAGAACATGATTACTACTCAACAATTCATTAAATAACTGATTGTGCAAACAACACCAAAATATATCAGTTGTCGTCTATCTTTGTGTCATTTTTTTATCACTATCATACAGAGTTTTAAATTTATTTTAGTGAACAGGGCGTGTAAAAATGAGTTTGCGATCGTGAGGGGGATATAATGAGCGAAAAAGTGAGAAAATGAGAGGGAATAATATGGATATTGTTCATAAAATAAATTAAATCAACCAACAATCATAACTATGTTTCAATTTCAATCCAAAAAGCATCCACTTCCAAGACCAAAAACATTTAATTGTTCCTCAATTGTATACAGATTGCTTGTTGTCTTTAATAAAGAAAAACAATTCAATTGCCCAGAATTCTTCAATTATATCAATCGGTGCATCCTATACAATAACTATGAAAATCATTTCGAATTCCACAATAACAACATAACCATTTGAGCCATAGTCTTGCATACTCTAATGTTGATCTCTTCTTTTTAAAACAAACATAATATGCACAGTGATTCCAACTATCCATACCCAATGTTCAATTCTTGAAATCACATAATAATAGACACGACATTAATCACCAACAGTCACATTTCCAACACAGGCTGACACATTCCATTGTCATCAAACAATAATCAGACCCAATTTAATCACATGCAGTTCATCGACAATGTAATTGACACAATCTTGATTCGACAACAGCAGTCAACCCAAAACATGTATCCATGAGCTTGATATATGTGTGCATTAACATGTACAGACTTCCCTTTAAAAGAAATGATCCATAAAAGACATAACCATATAATGAGCAAAGGGAACAGAACCATATCGACACACAAGTTTCTATTTTAAACTTGACATGACCAATTCATGTTTGGTGAAACAATCACTCACACAGGTGCCTTCGAAAATTTAAATGGAATCATGATCATGCTAGGATTTAACACAGTAATGAGTAGAAAGACCACAATCAACCAAAAGGAAAGCTCTCAGGTTGTAGGTAACCAATACTTTTTCCTTTTCAAAACAATTTCATCATAGAGAGGAAATATAGAGACTCGATCAAGAAAGGTCCTGAAGTTAGAGAGCCTGTGCCTTTTATAATTACCACCATCATTAAATTGGTAAACCAAAATCTTGACAGAACCCAAAAGGTGCCCGAGGAAAAATAGAAGCAAGTCTGGCTCAATAGAACCAAGTCGGGTTCTTGAGAATTTGATTAATCTTCGAAGCACAAAGAGATTGTAATCATTTTACCTCCTAAAATAAATTACGACCAAGAAGCAACCACGGGTAACAAAGTATATCCTTGGAACAACAGAGGTCTCAAATTTTCATTTGAAAGAAATTGCTACAGTTTTATAACCCCAAAATCTTGACAGAGCCATAAAGAAAATGCTCAAGTAGAAACAAAGTAATTCGAGCTTAACAGCCCGGGCACACATAGATGCATCTTAAAACCTTATTGCAGATAGGAAACGAGGGTTGATTTAAATAATGAATAATCATAAAAAACACGGAGAGACAATATCTCTTCCCAACACCCATGAGGACGATAACCTTTGAAATACAATTGATAGTGAGGCTCACAAACATAATAGTCGGCCACTATAACAGAGATGAGAGGAGTGAGTGTTAAAACTCTTGTGCAAAGAATGCTAGAGAACAATCGTATCCATTCGATACATACACAGGTCTCCATTAAACATTCTGGGCAAAACAAGATTGGACTGTGGAACTTTTGGCGATAGTGACAGTAGGAAAAGCCATAACAAACAATATCTCAGGGCTCAACCAAAGAGAGAAAGAACCATACCACTATCGACGGTTTCATTGCAACCTAGGAAATGAATCATAACAACGACCGAGACGAAAAATGGGTGACAACAATTGATACCCAGTCTGGTGGTAAAACCCCACAGAGATAAAACTCATAGCTCATTGCACCATTGTTATCATTCCCACAGAGAATCATCATAAACCCCAAATTGATCACCGTTTCCTTTAGCCAATAACCAATGCGCGAACTTTATAAAGCAATAACACCCATTAATTTCCTTCAAAATGCCAACATTCCACAGTAATCACGGAGAACATCATAAACACAGTATTGACACTCAGTAAAAAACTCAAGAAAAACACAAAACCCATGCTATCTTGAGCCACCATTTGATTCATAATACAGAGAGACCATTATGTATGGAAAGAAAAGAGCCATACCTGTGAAAAATCGCTTCGATGAAGAGCTCGTTTGAGTTTTCCCCTTCCAAAATCCGAAATCGCGGAGCTTCCACAACCAACAAGGCCAAAATGCAACCATGGCTAGGGTGACGGGCTCAAGGGTGGAATGCACGTCACTTCCTCACCTGGCCCTTTTCAATTTTATGTATGAGCCAATCCATTAACATAACATCAACCATTAAATTCAAACCATATCCAATCTATAATTCAATGCCAGATCCTTTGTATAGTGCATCACCTTAAACATGTCATAACTTCAATAATAATCATATGTTAACATTACCATATGCGCTTCCCATATAATCCTTTAAACAAAATCACATGATCCTTTAGCCCAATGCATAGTATAGCAGCTAGGTCCATCATACACATTCGTCACTATTACACATACACATTCAAGGTTTATATGTAATCCTTTTCCCATAGCCTTAGGACTTATCCATATTTTTTCCTTTTGTTTTGATCTATCTCCCATATCATTTTATTATCTTTTGCATAAATCATGTATAGATTATTAATCAATGTTATAACATAGCACCTGTAAAACAACATAATCCTCGTACCCATAGCACTGCCCTGTATTGTGAGTGAATATCAACAGTGTTTAACAACAATGCATCAACCATTCATGTTGTCAAAACGAATACAACCAAGACTGCATCATAAACTATATAGGACTATGTAGGCAACATCATAATAGCAACAACATATAACCGTAGAACATCCATCCTATCATCTCTAGTCTACAAGGGGGTCCCACCTACTAGTTAATTATTATTATCATAAATAAATAATAGAGCTTAGAAATCCTTTGCGGGCAGAATTCATCGTTGCGATTTTAATCGTCAACAGCGTGGGCCAATGGTTGGCTGCCATGTGGCAGTGGGAAAATGCCCAATGAGAGCCCAAAACCAGATTTTCAAAAATAAAAAAAGGCCTGCCAAATTTGGTTGCCAAACTTCTGATTCTGATAAATCTAAACAAACAACTCCAAAATTGGTGATGGCTCCAAACTCATATATATTTTTATAACTATAAGATCAAAAGGGGAGGCCCGTGGGCCCGACCCCGAGACCTCATCCTATTCAAATGTCTTACAATAGCCTCTGCCAACCGTTAGGCCAACGGGCTCCATTGGTCAATCCACCCAACATTTAATTTAAATGATGAAGTTTACCCACAGACGAAGGAGGGAGCTCGACGATACAGTCGGGCAAGATTTTTGAGACAAAGTGCAAGGAATTAATTGCAGGTTGAAGGCACAAAAATGGAGATGAGATTTCTCAAGGGCCTAAGAGTGCCATAGTCGAATTGAGGCATGGAGATAGTCATTTTTGGGTAATTCGACGCCACAAATTCAATGGTGTTGTATGTTTTCTAATTTGAGCAAAGATTTTGCAGCTTAATTCTAGAATGAGGTATACTTATGTATTTTGCCAAATTCTTTTGTTGAGTTAATAAAGAGGCCTACCCATTTGAGAGCAGAACCCGGAGATGTAGTCCACCAGGGATGAACTCCGTTATCAATTTTTTTTTGTTCAGATTTGATGCTTATGTCTTTTCATTATTGAACCTTTCCTTCTTTATGGTGCACTTTAATTTATTCTCATTTAACACAATTCTTTATAAGTCACTTCAATGAAAAGATCTTGAATCATGAATGGTTAGGCATAGTGTAATGTTCCCAAGCCATTTTTTGTGTGTTGGAAACACTAACCGTTCATTGTTTATTGTTGTTTGGATGTGTGTTTGCAGGTTTTCTCATGAAGTTGCGCATTAGGGTTTATGTGTTTGATATTAAAGCATCTAGACATGGATCCGAAGATATATCATAAAGAAAGACAATATAACAAGAGACACCAATATGGAACCAAATAATTCATATCTGACCTTTATTTAGATAATATAGAGAATCTGATACAACAGATCTCCATATCTGGAAGAATACCAATAAAAGCCTCCAACTGGAATAAGAGATGATAAAAAATGCTCAAGACTGAATATATAAGCCTCCAAAGGCAAGACAATAAGTTGATGCAAGATACAAGATTAATTTCTTTCCCTCCAAGGTTCAAATCCAAACCCCTCTGACTGAGTTGTGCCCTTCTGGATGGTTGAATAAACTCAATATTTTGGCCATGCTGCTAGAAGCCTCCAAATGCTATGAAACTTGATGGAATAGTAGCTCAAGGCAAGTCAAACCCCCTCCTGAAGTCTCAGGACGAAAGATAGAGATTTTCTCCTCTTATAACTGAAATCCCAAACTGAGTTGCGCCCTACTAGATGACTGCAGAGACCCAATAATTCGGCCTCATTGGGAGGAGCCTCCAAATACTATGAAACTGGGTAGGAATATAGATCGGGGCAAGACAAACCCCCTGGTGAAGTCTCCAGCTGAATAGTGAAGATCTGCTCCTCCAAACTAATGAAACCTCTTTCTGCAATGTGCCCTCCTTCTCTCCAACTCTTGCCAAGATCCAATAAATCAGATGGCAAGTAAACCTCTCTCCAAATATTCTAGGAATGATGGTTGAGGCCCTACAGAGAAAACCCAAATGTCCAAAAGTCCAAAAGCCTCCTCTATCTCCTAGATCAAACTCTTCTTCCTTTAATGGTGTGTCATCCTTGCTGGAAACCCCCTAGGTTGTGCATTGTTCATTCCCTGAATGTTTGATGGTACCTATAGTTGTTGTAGAATGGTGTGAGAGGAGTATTGCGTCACTGATACCAAGCTTGGATCAAGCGAGGTGGTATCTTTCACCACCGAGTTGATCTCTAGGGTTTGTAGTCTCAAAACCCCCAAAACTATTTTGTGCTCAAGAGCCCAAATGAAAAATGTAATAATAATCCAGATGAGTGAGAAGTGTGTCCTTGATTTCTATTATACTCCAGATCTATTTCTCTATTGAGTTAGTTAACCCCTAGGATTAACTCCTATCTTTTCCACACATTCTCTTTTCTTTCCTTTAGTTACATTTTCCTCCCAAAGTCAACTTAATAATATGACGTTGTGCTTAGGTAATGGCTTTGGGTTGAATTTGTCCCCATGATGCATGAGACTATAAAAGAGTGGGGACAACTAGACTACCGAGTCTCTCCAAACCTCTTCATTAAGAGGTGGGAGACATTACATTCTCCCCTACTAGAAATTTCTTGCCCACAAGCAATTCTGGACCTGTCTCCTGTAACACATGTTCACCTTCCCAAGTAGCATCCTCTATGGGTAAATTATTTCACTTGACCAAATATCCCTTGATGCTCCTCTTTCTTAACCTCTTCTCCTGGACTTCTAATATTTCTTCTAGAACTAGTATCAACTTCCCTTCTTCATCCAAGGGTGGAAGTTCCTCAATAGGAATGATGTGTTTACCTATGGCTCTCTTCAAGCATGACACATTGAAAACATTGTGGATTTTGTTTCCTTGTGGTAGATCAAGCTCATATGCCACGACCCCTACCTTTTTGTTAACACTGTATGGTCCAAAGAAGAGAGGTTGGAGATTTTTTGTGCCACTCCTCTTAATGGATGCATGTCTATATGGTTGAAGCCTCAAGTAAACCAAATCACCAACCTCAAATATGCGCTCCACCTTGTGCTTGTTTGCATGTATCTTTTCTTGATTCTATGCCCTTTCCAGGTGGTCCTTAAGTTCTCTGAGTATATACTGACAATGTTGAATCCAATCTTGAACCATGGGAGCCCTGTTGTCGCCAAAGACAATCTCCACAAAGAAGACATGATCATAATTGTATAAGTCTTTAAATGTTGCATCCCAATAGACATATGATGGGTGGTGTTGTAGCAATATTCCCCAAAATGAAGCCACTTAACCCATGCCTTTTGTTTCCCTAACACATAATTTCGAAGGTAGCCTTCAACCCACTTGTTGACTATCTTCGTTTGGATATCAGTTTGGGGATGATAGCTAGTACTAGGGGTTAAGGTCGTACCCACTAACTTGAATAGCTCCTGCCAAAAGGTGCTCATAAACTTGTTGTCCCTGTCACTCACAATGGTTTTGGCTAAACCATGCAATATGAAAACCTCCATGAAGAACAAATCTACAACCTGTGTTTCATTGTAGTCTATGGAAATGGCAAGAAATTGTGCAAACTTGGTTAACCTATCCACCACCACAAAAATGTAATCCTTGCCCTGGGCCTTGGGAAATCCTGTGTTGAAATACATATATATGTTTTCCCGTTTGTGCTCACGAATGGGACGTGGTTGCAGTAATCATGTTGGATGAGTGTGTTCATCCTTGTTTACCTAACAAGTGGTGCATTCCTTGATGTGGCACATCACATCTTCCTTCAATCCCTTCTAAGCGAATATTTCCCTTACTTTCTTATATGTCTTGATGAACCCCTGATGTCCTACTACTGGTGAATCATGGAATGCTTGTAGCACTTTGGTTTTAAAGGTTGACTCAGGGACCAAGAAGATTTGTCCCTTGTAGTATATGATGTTATCCGTAATTCTGAAGTTGTCATCTTGTACATGTCCATCCATCAATTTGCATGCAAACCTGTTTTTTGAGTATTCCACCAAAAGCTGGGCCTTCCAATCCGTTGAAATGTCAGTCATAGCATAAATTGATGGTCTTTTGGATAATTCATCTGCCACCACATTGTTTTTCCCTTTGACAAACTCAATGTCAAAGTCATAATTCTGGATCTTGCTAACCCATTTATGTTACCTCTCATTTAAGTCTTTTTGATCCAAAAAGTACTTGAGGCTATTGTGATCTGTCCTCATAATGAATTTTTCCCCAACCAAGTATTGCCTAAACTTAGACAATCCATGCATGATGGTTAACATGTCTTTGTCATAGATGGTGTAGAGAAGCTCAGGACCCCTCAGTTTTTGGCTCTCATAGACAATAGAGTTCCTATTTTCTATAAGCATTGCTCCAATGCCCTCCCTTGAGGCATCACACTCCATTATAAAGGGTTGTGCAAAATCTGGTAATGCCAAGACTGGACAAGTGCTCATCGCCTTCTTCATCCTGTCAAAAGTCAATTGTTCTTCTGAACTCCACTTCAATGTGCCCTTCCTGGTCGAATCGGTCAAAGGTGCGCAAAGTTGGGAGAAACCTTTGACAAACCTCATGTAATAGCAACAAATACCAAGAAATCATTTCGATTCTGTGAGGGTCTTGGGTGTGGGCCAATCAAGTATGGCTTGTATCTTCTCTTGGTATACATGTACCCCTTTCACCCCAATGATGTGTCCCAAATAGAGAACCTCTGTCATTCCAAATTCACATTTGGATTCCTTTGCATACAAGGATTGCCCTTCCATGATAGCCATAATATGTTCTACATGTTGAAGATTCTCCTCCCAAGTTTTGTTGTAGATCAATAAGTCATCAAACAAGACTAAGAGGAACTTCCTTAATTGCTTGTTAAAGACATGATTCATGCGATATTGGAAGATGGTTGACGCATTAGTCATCCCAAAGGGCATTACCAAGAACTCATAGTGACCATAGTGACATCTGAAGGCGGTCTTGGGTACATCATGCTCCCTCATCTTAATATGATGATAGCCAGAATGCAAGTCAATATTTTTGAAGTATACAGCCCCATGAAGCTCATCTAATAGCTCATCAATCCTAGGGATGGGATATCCGTTTTTTACCATCTTTTTATTCAAAGCCCTGTAATCAATGCACACGTGCATGGTTCCATCCTTCTTTTTCACTAACGCTACTAAAGATGCAAAAGGACTAGAACTTGGCCTAATGTGGCCCATGTCTAACAGTTCTTTAATAGCCTTCTCAATCTCATCTTTATATTTATTTGGGTGCCTGTAAGGAGTGGTGATGACAGGTTTCGCTCCCTCCTCCAATTCTATGATGTGCTCAAGCCCCCTATCTGGTGGTGCTTCTGGTGGAATGGGTTCAAAGACCTTGTTGTGCATGTCAATGATTCTCTGAATCTCTGGTGAGTATTGAGTATCCTCTTTCTTATCCACCCGAAACGATATTCTACATTTTGTTGCATATGCAATTTCTTCCCTCCTGAAGATGGCCTCCATGTGCTTTGTTGTCACCACTCTAGGTGTGTTTCCTTTCATGCCCCTGAGAACCACCTTTTTCCCATTTTCCTCTTTGAAAGACATCTCCATGGTCTCGTAGTTGGTAGTGATTGGCCCCAACGTACTAAGCCACTGAAGTCCAAGGATGATATTAGTGTCTACAAATTCCATTACATAGAAATATTGTGCCAAATCATGCCTTCCCAATGTAAGCCTCGTTCCCGGAATATACCTGTCATAAGGCATAGTGTGCGCCCCTACTACCTCCACACGAAACCCTTAAAATTCAACTATAGGTATGTGTCTTGTTTATAGCAGGGGATGAATCAATGAAGTTGTGTGAAGCACCCCCATCAATGAGAATTGAAACTTTATGCCCTTGTAACAACCCTCTCATCCCGAAGGTGTTGAATTTGGGTACCCCATTCATTGATGTTATTGTTACCTTCTCATCTGTTGCAAGGTCGTGACTTGCATCCTCCTCTTCTGCATTTTCTGTGGGATCTTCCTCCTTGTTCTATAGATGGTCGAAACCTTCCTCCTCCTCATCATCAGAAACCACTTCAATGTAGTGAGCCTTGCATTTTCCCATGCATTTGTTTGTTGGATCCCAAGGATCTTTGCAAGTAAAGAACAATTTTTTCCTTCTCAATTCCCTCCTAGTGGTCTCATCCATTCTACCCCTTCCTCGATCAAACCCCCTTTTGTTCATGGGAGTTTGTTGGTCACTTCCCCCTGGGTTTAGAGGAGTTTTAGGGGTAAATCTAGTATTTGTTGCTGATCCCAAGTCCCTAGTCTTCCATATAGCATCTTGTAAATTGGTAGGCTTAAAATACTTCACCCAACCCCTTAAGGGATCCATCAACCCCTCTGTGAAGAGCATCATAAGTCTTGCTTGAGACACATCCTACACCATAACTTCTATCGTATGAAACTCCTCTATATATACCTCTAGTGGCCCTATCTGTCTGAGCTGAGTGACTTCCCTAAAATGTAGCTTTGGATCCCCCTGGTAAAACCTATCAATAAGCCTCTATGTAAACTTTGTGTAAGCAGTGATCTGATTGTGGCCTAATGTAGTTAACCCATGGTACCACCAGTCATGAGATTTTCCCTCCAAGTACATGGTGGAAAACTTCATGGCATCCATATCTCTCATTGGGTTAATTTGTAGGTAGGTATCAAATTTTTGCACCCAAGCTTGCGCAGTCACCTTGGACGACCCATCAAAGTATGGGATTTCCATCTTTCCCGCCTTGCGCTCCAATTCATAGCTGCTCTAGTGATACTGTTTGGGATTACCCTTGAATTTGATCCCACAATAATGATCCAGTGTGACTTGTCTTTGGAATCCTGCACTCATTGAGTTATATTCCCTAGCATACTGCTCAAAAATGTCCTCAATTTCATCATGATAGTTGTGTTGTGGTTGGTTATCCAAAAATGTAGGTAGGTAGGGTCTAGGGGTAGTTCTATTGTGTGTTATCCCCTTAGGATACCCTCCTCCATAGCTTTGTCCCTCAGTGTGGTAGTGAAGGCTCTGTTCCTAATGAGGTCTAGTTTCCCCATGAGACCCATTGGTTTCTTTGTTTGATAGGTTTCTGGCCCCTTTCTTGCATGGGTCATCTATAATAGGACTTGTGCAATCTTATCCTGGATGAAATTTACACTTTCCAAGGTCTCCCTCATCTCAAAATGTCCCCTGTGCATTGCCTCCTGGTTCTTCTGTAGATGGTGCACAAGTGCACTTTGTGTCTGACGTATGGATTGTTGTAACTCTTTTGTAAAACTTGCTAGAACTTGTGGCTCACTGTCCTCCCCTGAACCTTCCATTTTTGCCTAAAGTTCACATGTCTACTTTATGTGTCTTCCCATATAGATACCACTAAACTTATGNGAACTTTTGGCGATAGTGACAGTAGGAAAAGCCATAACAAACAATATCTCAGGGCTCAACCAAAGAGAGAAAGAACCATACCACTGTCAACAGTTTCATTGCAACCTAGGAAATGAATCATAACAACGACCGAGACGAAAAATGGGTGAAAACAATTGATACCCAGTCTGGTGGTAAAACCCCACAGAGATAAAACTCATAGCTCATTGCACCATTGTTATCATTCCCACAGAGAATCATCATAAACCCCAAATTGATCACCATTTCCTTTAGCCAATAACCAATGCGCGGACTTTATAAAGCAATAACACCCATTAATTTCCTTCAAAATGCCAACATTCCATAGTAATCACAGAGAACATCATAAACACAGTATTGACACTCAGTCAAAAACTCAAGAAAAACACAAAACCCATGCTATCTTGAGCCACCATTTGATTTATAATACAGAGAGACCATTATGTATGGAAAGAAAAGAGCCATACCTGTGAAAAATCGCTTCGATGAAGAGCTCGTTTGAGTTTTCCCCTTCCAAAACCCGAAATCGCGGAGCTTCCACAACCAACAAAGCCAAAACGCAACCATGGCTAGGGTGACGGGCTCAAGGGTGGAATGCACGTCACTTCCTCACCTGGCCCTTTTCAATTTTATGTATGAGCCAATCCATTAACATAACATCAACCATTAAATTCAAACCATATCCAATCTATAATTCAATGCCAGATCCTTTGTATAGTGCATCACCTTAAACATGTCATAACTTCAATAATAATCATATGTTAACATTACCATATGCGCTTCCCATATAATCCTTTAAACAAAATCACATGATCCTTTAGCCCAATGCATAGTATAGCAGCTAGGTCCATCATACACATTCGTCACTATTACACATACACATTCAAGGTTTATATGTAATCCTTTTCCCATAGCCTTAGGACTTATCCATATTTTTTCCTTTTGTTTTGATCTATCTCCCATATCATTTTATTATCTTTTGCATAAATCATGTATAGATTATTAATCAATGTTATAACATAGCACCTGTAAAACAACATAATCCTCGTACCCATAGCACTGCCCTGTATTGTGAGTGAATATCAACAGTGTTTAACAACAATGCATCAACCATTCATGTTGTCAAAACGAATACAACCAAGACTGCATCATAAACTATATAGGACTATGTAGGCAACATCATAATAGCAACAACATATAACCGTAGAACATCCATCCTATCATCTCTAGTCTACAAGGGGGTCCCACCTACTAGTTAATTATTATTATCATAAATAAATAATAGAGCTTAGAAATCCTTTGCGGGCAGAATTCATCGTTGCGATTTTAATCGTCAACAGCGTGGGCCAATGGTTGGCTGCCATGTGGCAGTGGGAAAATGCCCAATGAGAGCCCAAAACCAGATTTTCAAAAATAAAAAAAGGCCTGCCAAATTTGGTTGCCAAACTTCTGATTCTGATAAATCTAAACAAACAACTCCAAAATTGGTGATGGCTCCAAACTCATATATATTTTTATAACTATAAGATCAAAAGGGGAGGCCCGTGGGCCCGACCCCGAGACCTCATCCTATTCAAATGTCTTACAATAGCCTCTGCCAACCGTTAGGCCAACGGGCTCCATTGGTCAATCCACCCAACATTTAATTTAAATGATGAAGTTTACCCACAGACGAAGGAGGGAGCTCGACGATACAGTCGGGCAAGATTTTTGAGACAAAGTGCAAGGAATTAATTGCAGGTTGAAGGCACAAAAATGGAGATGAGATTTCTCAAGGGCCTAAGAGTGCCATAGTCGAATTGAGGCATGGAGATAGTCATTTTTGGGTAATTCGACGCCACAAATTCAATGGTGTTGTATGTTTTCTAATTTGAGCAAAGATTTTGCAGCTTAATTCTAGAATGAGGTATACTTATGTATTTTGCCAAATTCTTTTGTTGAGTTAATAAAGAGGCCTACCCATTTGAGAGCAGAACCCGGAGATGTAGTCCACCAGGGATGAACTCCGTTATCAATTTTTTTTTGTTCAGATTTGATGCTTATGTCTTTTCATTATTGAACCTTTCCTTCTTTATGGTGCACTTTAATTTATTCTCATTTAACACAATTCTTTATAAGTCACTTCAATGAAAAGATCTTGAATCATGAATGGTTAGGCATAGTGTAATGTTCCCAAGCCATTTTTTGTGTGTTGGAAACACTAACCGTTCATTGTTTATTGTTGTTTGGATGTGTGTTTGCAGGTTTTCTCATGAAGTTGCGCATTAGGGTTTATGTGTTTGATATTAAAGCATCTAGACATGGATCCGAAGATATATCATAAAGAAAGACAATATAACAAGAGACACCAATATGGAACCAAATAATTCATATCTGACCTTTATTTAGATAATATAGAGAATCTGATACAACAGATCTCCATATCTGGAAGAATACCAATAAAAGCCTCCAACTGGAATAAGAGATGATAAAAAATGCTCAAGACTGAATATATAAGCCTCCAAAGGCAAGACAATAAGTTGATGCAAGATACAAGATTAATTTCTTTCCCTCCAAGGTTCAAATCCAAACCCCTCTGACTGAGTTGTGCCCTTCTGGATGGTTGAATAAACTCAATATTTTGGCCATGCTGCTAGAAGCCTCCAAATGCTATGAAACTTGATGGAATAGTAGCTCAAGGCAAGTCAAACCCCCTCCTGAAGTCTCAGGACGAAAGATAGAGATTTTCTCCTCTTATAACTGAAATCCCAAACTGAGTTGCGCCCTACTAGATGACTGCAGAGACCCAATAATTCGGCCTCATTGGGAGGAGCCTCCAAATACTATGAAACTGGGTAGGAATATAGATCGGGGCAAGACAAACCCCCTGGTGAAGTCTCCAGCTGAATAGTGAAGATCTGCTCCTCCAAACTAATGAAACCTCTTTCTGCAATGTGCCCTCCTTCTCTCCAACTCTTGCCAAGATCCAATAAATCAGATGGCAAGTAAACCTCTCTCCAAATATTCTAGGAATGATGGTTGAGGCCCTACAGAGAAAACCCAAATGTCCAAAAGTCCAAAAGCCTCCTCTATCTCCTAGATCAAACTCTTCTTCCTTTAATGGTGTGTCATCCTTGCTGGAAACCCCCTAGGTTGTGCATTGTTCATTCCCTGAATGTTTGATGGTACCTATAGTTGTTGTAGAATGGTGTGAGAGGAGTATTGCGTCACTGATACCAAGCTTGGATCAAGCGAGGTGGTATCTTTCACCACCGAGTTGATCTCTAGGGTTTGTAGTCTCAAAACCCCCAAAACTATTTTGTGCTCAAGAGCCCAAATGAAAAATGTAATAATAATCCAGATGAGTGAGAAGTGTGTCCTTGATTTCTATTATACTCCAGATCTATTTCTCTATTGAGTTAGTTAACCCCTAGGATTAACTCCTATCTTTTCCACACATTCTCTTTTCTTTCCTTTAGTTACATTTTCCTCCCAAAGTCAACTTAATAATATGACGTTGTGCTTAGGTAATGGCTTTGGGTTGAATTTGTCCCCATGATGCATGAGACTATAAAAGAGTGGGGACAACTAGACTACCGAGTCTCTCCAAACCTCTTCATTAAGAGGTGGGAGACATTACATTCTCCCCTACTAGAAATTTCTTGCCCACAAGCAATTCTGGACCTGTCTCCTGTAACACATGTTCACCTTCCCAAGTAGCATCCTCTATGGGTAAATTATTTCACTTGACCAAATATCCCTTGATGCTCCTCTTTCTTAACCTCTTCTCCTGGACTTCTAATATTTCTTCTAGAACTAGTATCAACTTCCCTTCTTCATCCAAGGGTGGAAGTTCCTCAATAGGAATGATGTGTTTACCTATGGCTCTCTTCAAGCATGACACATTGAAAACATTGTGGATTTTGTTTCCTTGTGGTAGATCAAGCTCATATGCCACGACCCCTACCTTTTTGTTAACACTGTATGGTCCAAAGAAGAGAGGTTGGAGATTTTTTGTGCCACTCCTCTTAATGGATGCATGTCTATATGGTTGAAGCCTCAAGTAAACCAAATCACCAACCTCAAATATGCGCTCCACCTTGTGCTTGTTTGCATGTATCTTTTCTTGATTCTATGCCCTTTCCAGGTGGTCCTTAAGTTCTCTGAGTATATACTGACAATGTTGAATCCAATCTTGAACCATGGGAGCCCTGTTGTCGCCAAAGACAATCTCCACAAAGAAGACATGATCATAATTGTATAAGTCTTTAAATGTTGCATCCCAATAGACATATGATGGGTGGTGTTGTAGCAATATTCCCCAAAATGAAGCCACTTAACCCATGCCTTTTGTTTCCCTAACACATAATTTCGAAGGTAGCCTTCAACCCACTTGTTGACTATCTTCGTTTGGATATCAGTTTGGGGATGATAGCTAGTACTAGGGGTTAAGGTCGTACCCACTAACTTGAATAGCTCCTGCCAAAAGGTGCTCATAAACTTGTTGTCCCTGTCACTCACAATGGTTTTGGCTAAACCATGCAATATGAAAACCTCCATGAAGAACAAATCTACAACCTGTGTTTCATTGTAGTCTATGGAAATGGCAAGAAATTGTGCAAACTTGGTTAACCTATCCACCACCACAAAAATGTAATCCTTGCCCTGGGCCTTGGGAAATCCTGTGTTGAAATACATATATATGTTTTCCCGTTTGTGCTCACGAATGGGACGTGGTTGCAGTAATCATGTTGGATGAGTGTGTTCATCCTTGTTTACCTAACAAGTGGTGCATTCCTTGATGTGGCACATCACATCTTCCTTCAATCCCTTCTAAGCGAATATTTCCCTTACTTTCTTATATGTCTTGATGAACCCCTGATGTCCTACTACTGGTGAATCATGGAATGCTTGTAGCACTTTGGTTTTAAAGGTTGACTCAGGGACCAAGAAGATTTGTCCCTTGTAGTATATGATGTTATCCGTAATTCTGAAGTTGTCATCTTGTACATGTCCATCCATCAATTTGCATGCAAACCTGTTTTTTGAGTATTCCACCAAAAGCTGGGCCTTCCAATCCGTTGAAATGTCAGTCATAGCATAAATTGATGGTCTTTTGGATAATTCATCTGCCACCACATTGTTTTTCCCTTTGACAAACTCAATGTCAAAGTCATAATTCTGGATCTTGCTAACCCATTTATGTTACCTCTCATTTAAGTCTTTTTGATCCAAAAAGTACTTGAGGCTATTGTGATCTGTCCTCATAATGAATTTTTCCCCAACCAAGTATTGCCTAAACTTAGACAATCCATGCATGATGGTTAACATGTCTTTGTCATAGATGGTGTAGAGAAGCTCAGGACCCCTCAGTTTTTGGCTCTCATAGACAATAGAGTTCCTATTTTCTATAAGCATTGCTCCAATGCCCTCCCTTGAGGCATCACACTCCATTATAAAGGGTTGTGCAAAATCTGGTAATGCCAAGACTGGACAAGTGCTCATCGCCTTCTTCATCCTGTCAAAAGTCAATTGTTCTTCTGAACTCCACTTCAATGTGCCCTTCCTGGTCGAATCGGTCAAAGGTGCGCAAAGTTGGGAGAAACCTTTGACAAACCTCATGTAATAGCAACAAATNTCAGAAACCACTTCAATGTAGTGAGCCTTGCATTTTCCCATGCATTTGTTTGTTGGATCCCAAGGATCTTTGCAAGTAAAGAACAATTGTTTCCTTCTCAATTCCCTCCTAGTGGTCTCATCCATTCTACCCCTTCCTCGATCAAACCCCCTTTTGTTCATGGGAGTTCGTTGGTCACTTCCCCCTGGGTTTAGAGGAGTTTTAGGGGTAAATCTAGTATTTGTTGCTGATCCCAAGTCCCTAGTCTTCCATATAGCATCTTGTAAGTTGGTAGGCTTAAAATCCTTCACCCAACCCCTTAAGGGATCCATCAACCCCTCTGTGAAGAGCATCATAAGTCTTGCTTGAGACACATCCTACACCATAACTTCTATCATATAAAACTCCTCTATATATACCTCTAGTGACCCTATCTGTCTGAGCTGGGTGACTTCCCTAAAATGTAGCTTTGGATCCCCCTGGTAAAACCTATCAATAAGCCTCTATGTAAACTTTGTGTAAGCAGTGATCTGATTGTGGCCTAATGTAGTTAACCCATGGTACCACCAGTCATGAGATTTTCCCTCCAAGTACATGGTGGAAAACTTCATGGCATCCATATCTCTCATTGGGTTAATTTGTAGGTAGGTATCAAATTTTTGCACCCAAGCTTGCGCAGTCACCTTGGACGACCCATCAAAGTATGGGATTTCCATCTTTCCCGCCTTGCGCTCCAATTCATAGCTGCTCTAGTGATACTGTTTGGGATTACCCTTGAATTTGATCCCACAATAATGATCCAGTGTGACTTGTCTTTGGAATCCTGCACTCATTGAGTTATATTCCCTAGCATACTGCTCAAAAATGTCCTCAATTTCATCATGATAGTTGTGTTGTGGTTGGTTATCCAAAAATGTAGGTAGGTAGGGTCTAGGGGTAGTTCTATTGTGTGTTATCCCCTTAGGATACCCTCCTCCATAGCTTTGTCCCTCAGTGTGGTAGTGAAGGCTCTGTTCCTAATGAGGTCTAGTTTCCCCATGAGACCCATTGGTTTCTTTGTTTGATAGGTTTCTGGCCCCTTTCTTGCATGGGTCATCTATAATAGGACTTGTGCAATCTTATCCTGGATGAAATTTACACTTTCCAAGGTCTCCCTCATCTCAAAATGTCCCCTGTGCATTGCCTCCTGGTTCTTCTGTAGATGGTGCACAAGTGCACTTTGTGTCTGACGTATGGATTGTTGTAACTCTTTTGTAAAACTTGCTAGAACTTGTGGCTCACTGTCCTCCCCTGAACCTTCCATTTTTGCCTAAAGTTCACATGTCTACTTTATGTGTCTTCCCATATAGATACCACTAAACTTATGYATGTTTTAATCCCCACTAGCTGGGAGGATCAACRCTCTGATACCACTGTAATGTTCCCAAGCCAATGTTTTGCGYTGGAAACACTAACTATTCATTGTTTACTRTTGTTTGGATGTGTGTTTGCAGGTTTTCTCATGAAGTTGCACATTAGGGTTTATGTGTTTGCAGGTTTTCTCATGAAGTTGCACATTAGGGTTTATGTGTTTGATATTAAATCATGTAAACATGTATCTGAAGATATATCATAAAGAAAGACAAGATATAAGAAGAGACACCAATATGGAACCAAATAACTTAGATATGACCTTTATTTAGATAATATAGAGAATTTGATACAATAGATCTACAAATTTGGAAGAATACCAATAAAAGCCTCCAAATTGAATAAGAGTTGCTACAAAATGCTCAAGACTGAATATATAAGCCTCCAAAGGCAAGACAATAAGTTGATTCAAGATACAAGATTAATTTCTTTCCCTCCAAGGTTCAGATCCAAACCCCTATGGTTGAGTTGGACCCTTCTGGATGGTTGAATAAACTCAATATTTCAGCCCTGCTGCTAGAATCCTCCAAATGCTCTGAAATTGGATGGAATAGTAGATCGAGGCAAGACAAACCTTCTCCTGAAGTCTTAGGCTCAAAAATAGAGATATGCTCCTCCTATAGCTGAAACCTCAAACTGAGTTGCGCCCTCCTAGATGACTGCAGAGACCCAATAATTCGGCCTCACTTATAGGAGCCTCCAAATGTTATGAAACTGGCTAGGAATGTAGATCAGGGCAAGACAAACCCACTGGTGAAGTCTCTGGTTGAATAGTGAAGATCTTCTCCTCCAAACTGATGAATCCCCTTTCTACAATGTGCCCTCCTTCTCTCCAACTCTTGCCAAGCTCCAATAAATCATATGACAAATAAACCTCTCTCCAAATATGCTAGGAATGATGGTTGGGGCCCTATAAAGAAAACCCAAATGTCCAAAAGTCCAAAAGCCTCCTCTATATCATGGATCGAACTCTTCTTCCTTCAATGGTTCACCCTCCTTGCTGGAAACCCCCGAGGTTGTGCATTGTTCCTTCCCTGAATGTTTGATGGTACCTGTAGTTGTTGTAGAAAGGTGTGGGAGGAGTATTACATCCCCGAGACCAAGCTTGGATCAAGAGAGGTGGGATCTTTCACCATTGAGTTGATCTCTAGGGTTTGTAGTCTCAAAACCCTCAAAACCCTCAAAATTCTTTTTTGCTCAAGAGCCCAAATGAAAAATTTAATAATAATCCATATGAAGGAGAAGTGTGCCCTTCCTTTCTTTATACTCCAAATCTATTTCTCAGTTGAGTTAGTTAACCCCTAACGTTAACTCCTAGCTTTTCCACACATGCTCTTTTATTTTCTTTAGTTACCTTTTCCTCCTAAAGTCAACTTAATAATATAACGTTGTGCTTAGGTAATGGATTTGGGTTGACTTTGTCCCCATGATGCATGAGACTATAGTCTAGTGGGGACAACTAGACTATTGAGTCTCTCCAAACTTCTTCATCAAGAGGTGGGGGACATTACACATAGGGTTTCCACAGATGGCGAGAATACCACAAAATTCGACGGGGCAATCTAACTAATGGGAATGGTAGGGAGTAGGATTTTCATAGACGACAAGAATACCTCAAAATTTGACGAGGTGAGCTAACCAGAGAGGCATGCACTATGGAACATGTGTATTAGGATTTGTGAGTATTGCGTGAGGAGATAAATGATGTAGACTGGAAAGGAATCAATCAGATTTATACTGAGAAAAGGAGCGACCACAGAATGCAGAAGGAGGTGTTTTTGTACACTAAGGGTGAGAAAACACCCAAATAGTTGAACAGACTTGCAAGAGGGCTGACTGGAAAACATAGGTTAGATGTGTTTCACCCAAAAGGAAGGGAAATACCATATATTAAATTAGGCCTAAGAACTAAGGTTCTTAATACCATTGTTGGACACAGGAGATTAGATAAGGCGTTAAGTGTGTATTATTCATTAGTATGATACATGAATAAATGCAATATGTTTGACGTTTGGATTCATCTTCCAAGACGTATTTTAGACTCTCGACGACCTTTACAGTCACTCAACATTTCATATTCCATCAAGTGAGTAATATCATAACCCTAAGCACATTAGGTTTCCAACAGTTAAACCTCCTTAAACAATAGCAAAACACCAGAAGGACTTGGGTAGCAACCGATACCAGTAGAAAACAATGATATAAACCAAAAATGTAGAAGACATTGAGGCATTCTCCATAAGGATTGGAAGACTAACTAATCATAGGAGTAAAAATTAATCATGGTACAACTCCTAACACAATATTGCAACCCAACTAAGAAGGTGTTTTCTTCAAGAGCGACACTGGTTGAATGCTCCACACATAACAATAAAGATATCAATTTCCCCCCTTTCTCTCTTTTTTGAAAAATACTTGATTTTTTTTCTTTTTCATGTTATAAAGCCCAAAAAATAATAAAATCATCTTTAATACAATGGAGGAGATAAGTATCATTGGGCGAGCAACTACATTCCAAGCGCTTGGAACACCCTAAGAAAAATGAAAACCAAGGAAATGTGTAAGATATGGGCACTCACAAGAATGTCCCCTCCAAGGATAAGGTTCAAAATGCATGAACAACCAATGCAAATGGATAAAAATAAGAATGAATGCATTGGCTTAAGAATAAGGAAGCAAACTACAATAAAGCATTAGGCACAAGTGCACAAGCAACAATAAGTAATGCAAATACAAAACAAACATAAAAGGGAGCCCACTAACAAACATGCGAGAACATAGATAAGAGAGAAGGATGTGACTTTTTCCTCAAATCCACGGAAGGACTAATGGGGCTCCCAAGCCTATAAGAAAAACTTGACATAGGTGCCAAATGGAAAGTAGAATAATAACTAGGTGTTGATAAAAATATTTGATCAACTAGATTTCTTGCTCTTGGAATTAAAAAATAATTGATATCAAATGAAAGAAATTTTGAACTATCATCATGTGCATGGTGTAGCCCTTAGTCTCAACTTCATCAAGCATTTACAAATTAAAAATCTGAGTCTGTGTGCTTAAGATATTCATGTTTTTGTCCAACCGCCCAAGGAGCATTGTTTTTTCCATGTGCAACACATCTAATTTTTCTTGGAACTAAAATTTTCTTGGAACCATGCTCAATTCTTGGAAGAACCATGCTCAATTCTTGGAACCATGCCCATTTTCTTGGAATCACATAATTTCTTGGAACCACACATTTTCTTGGTACATTTTCTTAGTTCGTCATCCCATACTTAACATTTTTCTCATCCCTTTCCCCATTCTCCCACTTCCCATGCTTAGTCATATTTCTTGTTCCAGTGCGGACCTCCTTACCTTTTCTCCTTATTCACAATCCTTCAGGTCCGCACTCTCACGTACTACATTTTGAAGTTTCCAACCCTTATATTACACTCACCCATACTTAGCCATTTTTCTTTCTTTCCACTGTACTCTCTCTCCTCACTATCCTCCATACTTAACCATTTCCACATTTAACCATTTCCATACTTAGCCTATTTTCATTTCCATTATCCACTTAGTTGATTTTCATAATACCCACCACTTAGTCATTTTCATAATTCGTTTCCACATTCATTTTCATAATTCTTTCCATTTTCCATGTCCCCTTATTTATTTTCATTATTATTTTCATAATTCATTTCCATTTACCATTTTACATTTCCATTTTCATTTACCATTTTACTTTTCCTATTTCCATTTTCCATTTTCTATATTTTTACAATTTCTACATTCCTTTTTGTTTTCCCATAATTCATTTTCGGTTTCTAGTCAATTCTAGTAATTCATTTACATTTTCTTTTTTCCCTTTTTTCCATTTTTCTTTTCCAGATTTCATATTCCATTTCCATTTTCTTATTTTCACATACCATATTTCATGTAATTCCATTATATACTTCCCCAACACTTACCATGTTTTACTCTTCTTACACTTAGCCAAATTCAAGTAATGCACAAGTATTGGGCACACATGTCTCTAGGTCCGCAGGTACACATTCTACATTTTGCGCCTCTTACATCCACGTCCTCCACAATGCACTTTTCATTTCCACATTCTACATTTTGCACCTCTTACTTCCACATCCTCCATGATGCACTTTTCATTTCCACATTCTACATTTTGCACCTCTTACCTCCACGTCCTCACAATGCACTTTTCATTTTCCAGCACTTAACCATTTTCTTGAAATGTGGATGCACTTTTCGTTTTCCAACACTTAACCATTTTCTTGAAATGTAGATGCACTTTTCATTTTCCAACATTTAACCATTTTATTTAAATGCAGATGTAGACCTACATACCATCTGTTAACTTTTTCCTTGAGTCTCTAGGTCCACAGCACATTTCCACATTCTACATTTTGCACCTCTTACCTCCATAATGCACTTTTCATTTTGCAACACTTAACCATTTTCTAGAAATGCGGATGCACTTTTTGTTTTCCAACACTTAACCATTTTATTGAAATGTGGATGCGGACCTACATACCATCCATTAATTTTTTTCTTGAGTCTCTAGGTTCACAGGTCTGCATTCCCGCATACTCCATAATGCACTCTCCATTCCTCTTTTTCACCTCATACTTAGTCATTTTTACCACTTTTCATCCCTTCACCCAGATCCTTTATCTCCGCATTCCCGTAACTCCACAAACCCTACATTTAACTTTTTAATATTATTTCCTATCAAGTTTCTTCCCCCTTTACATGGACCAATCCCATAATGACATGTGGCAGTGATGTGGACCAATCCTATAATGACATGTGGTGGCGACATGGACATATCCACAAATGACATGTGGTGGTGACATGGACCTATCCATGGGTGACATATGGCGAATGACATGGGCATTGATCGGGTTATGATTGGGCTATGACTGGATGTTGACTAGGTCATCAAAATTTTATTAATTCATGAAATTTTCCTAAGACACGAGAGCTACACCAAAGTCTTTATAGTTTCCTTTGTTCCACATGAGGACTATGCTGAAATTTCCATTATAAACACTTAAAAACTCTTGACCACAATGCATGTGGGATTGGAATTTGTTTTAAAAGGAAAATTTTTGATGAAGAGCTAGGATTGATCCACGAATTTCATGGACAACTGCTAAGCAACAATCTTCAGAAGTCCATAACTCAATATCCGAGTGTTTGTTTGGGGAAAACCATACCTCTTTGGAAATGTATCAATGAGGAAGATGATGGAACAACTTTCAAGAGGTGAAATTGGTTATAACGGTCTCAGAAATTGAAAGAACAATGAGCTATGTTTCCGTGGTTTACTGATAAATTTGCTTGGAACCTCAACTTCCCGAGCTTATAACTTGAGATCCGAAACTCTTAATCGTGCTTAGGAAGACTCGTTGGAAATTTGAAGCGATGAATATTACTTATAGAGTGGTTTACATGGATAAGAAATCAACTATCATGTTCAAAAAATTAAAACACAATCCACTCTTGGTTAAGGCAGACAGCTTCAAGTTTTCGAATTGAAAAATTATTAAATGTCTTTTATTAAAGGAACAAGTGGGCCCTACTTGGAGGCACGAATTTCAATGACATAAAGTGATTAATGAGAATTCAATAAAGTAAAAATCAAAACTAGTTTACTCCAAAAAGGAATTGTGTGGAAATGATCCGAAATCAGATTCAGAAGCCTGTCAGGGCATGAAAAATGCTCAAAAATGAAAGTGCTCGAAATCCGACAAAACCAACACCATTGCGTCTGTCTCGTCTTCCTGATTCCGGTGGTATAATTTTTATGTCAAACGAAGTCTGTATGAAGAAGATATCGCATTCTGTCCGCCAAGCCAAACAGGTAAAATTTTGGATGCTGACTGTACCTGTCCGTACAGGACACGTGTCAGTCCGTACGATGAAACGTGGTAGGTCCGTACAGGTGACGCGGTAGCACCAGGGGAAAACACGTGGCAGATCCGTACGATGACACGTGGCAGGTCCGTACAGGACACGTGGCAGCCTCAAGCAGTGACACGTGTCAGTCAGATTTGGCATCTTTGGCACACGGTTGAGCCAATCCGAAGGTGACACGTGTCACCACTGGAAGGGTGACACGTGGCATGGATGGCGTCAGCGGATGACGTGGCTTGAGTGACATGGCAGTTGACGGAGCGTACAGAAGGTGATGTGGCAAGGTGACTGGACCGTACGATAGGGTTGACGCAGCAATTGACGTGGCAGTAAGGCTCTGGCACGTGGGCCAATGGGCGATTGACACGTGGCAATTATTTGGTCAAATGAATGGGTGCCACGTGGCACCCCGCGGTTGGCTGTTTGTTTATGTGTAAAAGTTCATAGAGACGCCGGGGATTCGAACGGGTGACCTCCCGTCATGCTAAAGTCTTTGCAATGACCGACTTACTGTTACACCACATGATTTTCGTTGTAAGTTATACGGTATATATTGCATTTAAAATTGATTATTGTTGGGTTCGGGCCACGACCGGGCCGGGGCTTAGCTCCATCCCTTGGTCGCGACAGTATTACATATGACCCACTTTTTACATAGTGCGTGTTTGTAATATGGTTTGTTACGCCCGTGGTTATGTTATAGCTGCCATACGACCGAGGGGTTAGTACCAAAGGGGGTCAGCGCATAGCGCTCGGCCACATGGCCACCCCATACGACCTTGCCATGAGGGGTCGCGCCCAGGACTAGGGGCTAGCGCCCGTTCAAAAATGGGTTTATAACTATAATATATAGTTTTAAAGTTGGTTTCATAACCACTTTTATTATTTTAAATGTAATTAACTCCTTTTTTAATGTAATTGGGGGTTATTGGGCTTTTTTAGAGCCTAATTTTTGGGAGGAAGTTGGAGAGGGAAAACCAACTTTCCCATTATTTAACCAAGGCCAATTTGAGGCCAAGGGGACATCTTTTGGACAGCTTTTGGATGATTTTGGAGAGCAGAGATGCTGAGGCAAAGCCAAGTCAAAGCCAGTTTGAGGCAGGGAAGTTGTTGAGGAGGAGATGTTGTCGGACGATTTCTGAGAGCTCGGGACATTCGTTTTAGGTGCCGTAAGTTGTGCAAGATTCTAGAGATCTGGGCGAACATGACCAAATCAGTCTAGAAGCCAATCAACATTGTAAAGATGTACTATTAAGCTTTCGAACAGAAATAAAGAAGCCTCCCTCACAGAGAAAAGGCCCGGAGACGTAGGCAAAGTTGCCGAACTCCGTTATCAACCAGTATCTTATGGTTTGCTATTTTTCATTGTTTTTCAGATCTGAAAATATGTTAATGGCTGTATAATTCATTTCTTTTCTCGCTCTTTTTTTAAGTTTCCCAGTGGTCAATTAATGCATGCTAAGTTAAAAAACTCAACCATAGTCATTCGAAAAATCCTGACGGATCAGGAAAATTCTAGAAAGGAAAACCCTAACTACTTCAAGAACATTGAGAGCATATTTTAAAAGAGCAAGAGAAGGCATCATGAAGGGGTTGGTAGTTAGAAGTTTCTACAGTGGGAAAGATTCTAGAAGAATAAAAGCTCTATCTTTCCAAGATTATTTGAATTGGTCTGCTAAACTTTTCTCTCTACATCTTTTTCCTTGTTGTTTCTTACCATCAAATCTTTCATGGATTGTAAGCTAAACATGAAGATTTGGGTCTGTGCAGTTCTTTCTCTAGGGTTCTTCATTCATATTGTAACATTTTAGGTCCAAAGGACTACAATCCTTGCTTGTAAAAAGTAGATGGAGTTTGTTTCAGTTCATGTAATCGTCATTGAGACATTGTTGAAGCTATTTCAGTTCTTTTGTTTCAAGCATTATTGAACTTATCATATTGGGATATTTTTATAATTTTCTCCTGTAAAGAACTACTCTGGGCACTACATTGGTGATTTCTCAAACTTGAATTGAAAGCATGTTATTTCAAATGCATTGCCTATCAAAATGTTTTTTTAGTTGTAATGAATTTATCATTTAAAGTTCTTTGAAAACCTTTCATTTCTTCATCTTGTAAAAATCATAGCATATTCTAAGTTCAGTTTATCTTACAAGAAAGAAAGAACGTTTGTTGAAAGGAGACTCCAAAACCTTGTAGACATAAATCTTTGTTGACACACTTCATCCATTATTTTCTTTAAATGATTTGATGTATATTTGTATTATTATATATAAAGGTTGTACATTTGTGTATAAACAAGTTTTCTTGGAAGATCTTTTGTGGTACGCTCTTTAGCATTCACCCTTTACATTCATTGTAGAACCATACAAAGAATCTTCCAACCTTTCATCCAAAGAGGAGTACAACCTCTATAAAAACACAGGGGGATTCATATCCTCGTGAGATTGACCTTAAGACCATAAAACAATCTTTTATATCAACACTAGGGCGTCCGATAATAGGTAGGTTCTACCACACAAGTTACAACACATGACAAAGAAAGAGTGTTTAATATGTCACAACTTGGTAGGGTCGACCCTAAGGTAAATAAAACTAAATAAGACCAAGAATGCATAAATATGATGCAAATCCCTAACCCTATATGCTAGTTAAGAATTATTACCTCAAAATTCAAATGAATGATGAATTTGATAAACCACCAAATAAAGTACTATCCATCCTGTAAAACTCAAGAGAACCCTCAAATATAGAGTGTAATCATGACTTAGGGGGGAAATAGGGTAACAAGTCTATAACGAGGGAGTATTGTAACCAATTTACCATTCACTTGGCCCTACACACTAAAGCATAATGGGGATATGTTGGTAAGACCAACTTTTCTTTTTATGTTTTTAAAATATTTTAAATGTTTTTATATTTTAAGAGGCATATGTTTTTTTCTAGATGCGATGTCGAGTAACTAATAGTTGTTATGTGATACAAATGTAGGCCAACCACATCCAAATGGAGTGCCTCAAAACCATCGTTGATGTAGATATGATTAGAATACAAAACCAACATGAGTGTTTGGATAAGTGCAATGAAACATCAAGTGTCTAGCTCACAAAATCTCATAAACTAATCTAAATTATATTTCAAAGTGTCTGCAAAGGCACATGGTAGGATTACTATCAATACGGAAGTGGCTACTTCAATAATTAGCACCAATATTGATATGTTATAATGATGGTTATGTTGATTCAGAGGACAAGGAATCATCTACCAAATATTTCTT
>JZKD02S1773894.1:0-10880 GCA_000966675.3 Picea glauca
GCTCATTGGTTTCTTCATTACAGAAGTCTACTCAATGTCTCTCTACTCCGCAATATCCAAATCTGAATCCTTCACTCCCATCTCCTCCTTTTCCTGAAGATAGACCATCTCGATAATTATGAAGCCAAGTCAAATGTTTATCTATCCCTCATCGATTTGGATAAATTGTGCATGTACTGCTTGATGTATTTGTAGGAGTCTCTGAATGAAATTTATATTCATTTTCTCTCTCCTACCCTGAAAGCAAAATCTAAACATGTTTTTCACAAACATATGTACTGTTTGACTTGCTTCTGTACAATGTATACATCTTACATGAACATGACAGTTACATATAAACATTAACGTTCCATTTTAGGCTTCTCTAATATTATGGAATATAAGTGTTTCAATTGTCTTCCTCTGATGTCGAAACTCACTATGAACCCGAGAAATCATTGGATCCAATTATAGGTCATCCAAGCAACCTGTATAATCTTCAAAAGTATGGTTCATTTAGAAATGAAAGGAGGATATTGTTTCCTCACTTGTCTAGTATCATCTATCCATTCTAGTTAGATAACAAGCACCTGACTTATCACAACAATGATGAACATTGAAACAACATTGCTAACCAAGTTAACCATTCCCTTAAATTCACAAACTCTACCATTCATTGTTGCAACTACTAACCATACTCCACTGATTAGTAACAAATTGAACAACAAAATTGAATATACACATGAGAAAGATAATGAACCATCAACACATTTTCTCTTCCTAATAAGAACAACATCAACCAAAGGATCTGTTTTATTTTCAACTGTAGGTTGTAAACCTGTATCATAGATACTAGCATTAACTAGCATTTTCATGTGTCATGTAGTGACAAATGTCAAATTCATCTTCATCTGATGAGCTATCACAATGACTTCGATCCCATCCTTGAAAACATGATACTTATTATTTTCCCTGGAGAAAATGGCCTTCTTGTCATACAAGTATGGACTTCCCAAAAGCATCTCGCAAATGTCAAGTGGAACCATGTCTAACTCTACGTGATCAATGAAACTGGATGTGATCACAAACCGTAAATTACAATGTTGAGTTACTTGTAAGTAAGCATTATCACAAATCCAACCCAAAGGATATGGTCTCAGATAAGGTCTAGTTTCCAATCCAAAATTCTTAACAACTTGCTTTGAAATAAGATTTACTGGTGATCCACTATCAACAAGTGTATCAATCTTAGTGTTGTTTGAGATAACTCGTAAATGAAATAGTTCATTTATTTTCCTTCCATGAGGGGTTACATTAACATTTGAAGAAGAAGTATGTGACCTAGAACTAGTAATAGAAAATATGCCCTTAACACCCATAGTTGTAATTTTAGAACCCGATCAAAGATCCTAAACTATGGATGCAACCTTCTGTTTAACCTTATCCTTAAATTTTTTGGTAGCCTCTCTGCATGCAACTTCCAACATGTTAACTCCTCATGTCCTTTCTTCTTGCAATAAGAACATGTATGATTCTCTTCTTCTTTTCCCTTCGATTACTTCTTGAAGTTATGTGGCATCTCTTTTTCCTTTACCACCAGTTTCCTTGGCCTTCTTTCGATCCTCATACATTTCTTACACCATGGCCTTCATTGCCATGAACATAGAAAATAATTCCTCTTCATCACCGAAAGGATTTATATTAGAAGAATCCCTGTCTTTTTTTATACCATTTCTACTTTCGAAATGCATTCCTCGAACCAATCTTAGGAATGTACTCTTCAAAGGATCCTTCACCAAACTTGAGTTTGGACCTTGTAAGCATTCGCTTACAAATACATGTCAAACGAGCTATGATACCACATGATCCAAAAATCCTTGGATGTCAATTAGTTCTTAAGTAGACACTAAACATTCGACCAGATTCAGGAAATTAAGATCGTCTTTACTATTTGCAAAATAATATGTGAAAACACTTATTTATCAAAGTCTTCATTAACTGATATATAACTTGCGGAAATAAGAATGCCAAAATAGAGAGAAATAGAGATAGAAAATAAAAAATCTCATTACACAGTTTGATAATGGAGTTCACCTATCTTTGGATACATCTCTGGGTTCACTTCCAAACAATGAGACTGCTCTATTAATGCTCAAATGCTTGATACAATGATGAATTACAATGGAAAATTTGAAGAAACCCTTTAATTTTGATGCTCAAACCCAAAAACAAAGGTTACCACTGAATTCATCATGAAATTCTGAGAAAAATGAGTATAAACTTGACTATGTTCTGAGGAGGTGCTTATAGACCCCCTTTTGCACACATAACAAGACTATGGGTCTCATACATGACAAACTAGACTAAGATATCTATACACAACACTTTAGCACAAAACTAACATCACCACTAGTTTCCTCTTGAAATTCTGAGAAAAATGAGTATAAACACTCTATACCTTCATCAAAGAACTCTATAACATGCAAAATGAGGAAAATATATCATATGAACACCTCTTGGATGAAAAAACGAGGAAAATTTTACACTTGGCATGAATTCCAATGTTGTTTCCTCTACAAATTAGCACACATTTCCATGTCGTACCTATTTTGGGCACATGTGTTTATATAGGGCTAGGTCGGCCTAATTGACCCCCTATATATTCTTGTTGTATTGTTACAACTTAAATATAATTTGTTTGTTTGTTTTAACAAACAACAACCATTGGCACATTGGTAGGAGGCATATGTTAAGTTGTTGGAATATTCCCTGGAGTTCATGGGTTCGATTCCGATTTGACCCAATGAATTTTTATTACCTTAGCCATTATTGGCCAATGAGAGAGTGTCACATGGCACACTCTGGTTGGTCCACTTGTAGTATAGTCAACGCCTACGCCAGTTGTACAGTCACCTGCCCAATCATTGTCATGTCACTTGCCACTTTTCTTCCACGTCAACATATGGATTTCATGTCACCTTGTTGACTGTACCTGCCATGTCATTGTACAGATGACATTTGGAATTTTTTATTCATCCAACTGGGTGTCAAAAATGCCAAATCTGAGTGACACGTGGTAGCCTTTCGTGCTACCATGTCATCTTGTTGACGTCATCCTGTGCTCTTTCACCTATATAGATGGTCACTTGGCAGCCTGTGATGTTGACATGTCAGTTTGTTGACGTCATATGTACGGACTATCATGTCATCATGTTTCCCTGTTTTTGTTGAAACTTTGAAAGACTATAACTTTCTCATATGACATCTCTTGAGGTGATTCAGACGTTGTTGGAAAGATATCGTCGAGCTCTACGTAATGGAGACATTTTCAAAATCATTTGAGATAATCAATTTTTGAGCATTCTAGATCCTCTTGGATCATTAAACCACCACTTTGTAGAAGACATTGATATTCTTCTAGATAACATTTTATGGTCATCTTTAAACCAACATTCGAGAGCACTTCCCATTACCACAAGAATCATCTTCAACTACTAGCTAACTTAGGAAATGTTCATAGAACCATTGAGCCTAGAGCCCAGTTCTATAGTTTGTGGTCATCCTTAAACAACCAGATTAGTTTGTGGTCTTCCTTAAACCATTATGACCATTCAGTTTATGGTCATCCCAAAAACCACCATAGTCACATAGCATTTTCAGCCATCAACAACTGGACACTTTCATATTTTAGCTTCCCACTTTCAACTTTTATCTTTGTTATTGGACTCACATACACCCCTTTGGATTAAGGGGGGGATGTTGAAAACCTAATCCACTTAGGGTTATGATATTCCTCACTTGATGAAATGTGAAAGGTGAAGTGATAGTCATACTTGGAGTCCAAGAAACCTTTGAATCTGAATCCAAAGGTCAGATCATTATGTATTTATATCTATATCATATCATTAATGAATGCAACTAATACTTATCTTATTTGTATGTTCCAACACTCATGAACCATATATTATTATTAATATCTAGGTCATCAACTTAATTAAAATAATGAATTAGTACATGGCCATTGTGGACCTAAAATAGTGAATTAGTGCATAGCCATAATGGATCCAAGAACGAAAATGTTGATAACCTTCTTTAGGAAAATTAGCTTATAACCTTGTTCATAGAAGTTAATTTATAATACACATTTTAAATAAAAAAATTATATGGCAATCAACTCAATAATAATTATAAATATTTTTCAAGTGAAAATTGAAATTTTGAATAATGTATTATTAAAATTGGTTGAAATTGAAGATATCAATTATTAAAATTAAACATAAATTTAATGAAATTGAATTTATTTATTTATTCAAAATATTAAATTTGTACACAAATTTAATAAAAAATTATAAACAAATTAAATTTATTTATATATTCAAAATAAATTTTATAAAATAAAAAATTACAACTTCATAAACACTTACAAACTCAAATTCTAAAAAAAAATACAAAATCCAATTTTTTTTTAATAAAGTTTTATTATCAATAAACTTCTAACGACAATGTTTTGCTCATAGAACAACGAATAGTTTTATCATATATTAAATTTATAATATTTTGCTCACAGAACAACAATAGTTTTCTCATATATTAAATTTATTTAGGTATTCAAAATACAATTTATAAAATAAAAAGTTTCAACGACATCAACCATTACCAACTCAAATTACAATTCATCAACAATTACAAACACAAATTCTAAAAGAAATTGTCCTAAAAATAAAATGTATAGAATTCTACCATCAATAAACATCGAACAACAATCGTTTGCTCATATTGTTGTATATTTCAAGTCTAATTGTATACATCCCAATGCACAGCTGCAAGTCTAAGTGTATATATCCCAATGCACAGCTGCTTTTATTAATATGGTGTTCCGGAATAGCGAGAACCTTACCACCCAACAGAGCACATATACCTTGACTGGGCGTCATAAATATACCATGGGATCCGATATATATAAAAAATAAAATGGGACGGTGGATAGGCCTTCTACCAGGTGCTTATAGCTCGGCTTGCGATATCCAAGTGCCAAAATCGTACCAAGACATATCAGTCATACTTTGTAATATCTATTCTACTGTGCAGGAACAAATTTTATCATTAATAATCTAACTGTTGGATGCAATCAAACTAATTAAAGGAAGACAACCATGTCTCTGAGCATTGGTTTGCTGTAGGATCTTGGGGCTGCAAGCAGGATTTAAGTGACATATATTCCCCGAGCTCTGGCAATGCGATATTAATGCTGAATTGATTGAAAACATTACAGTCGATGGCCCTGAAGTCATCCTCCTGAATCAATTCATATGGAGGGATATGGGTTTGGATTTGGGCTTCTGCTATGGTTTTCGGTTGCAGATTGCTGACGTCGCCCGTGGGTTTCTCTTCACTGTTAATGGTTGCTGAAAAGATTTTATATCCTTGCTGCCCCATTGATGAAAAGCTGGCTGACATGCTGTACTGCTGATACAGTCCTCCTCTGGCCATGCAGTCTGACGGGCATGTCTTACAAGTTTGAGAATCTGGTGAATAGATAATTGGCATAGACGACTCATGATTATTTCCATGAGGCCATGCAGTGTGGTTATGATTGATGGTACTGGTGTTTAAATCCATGTCATCATGGAACCCATCAATTGATTGCTTGAAGTCTTCAATGGCTACATACTCCGTACGGTTACAACGATCTTCGTCTCCCATGAGAATATTAACTATTTCTCGAATGTCCCAGGATGCTGAACCGCTGTTCTCATCTTTTACGGCATGTACAGTGCTGCTAGCGTCCTTGTAAGGAGAAAACGAAGATCCCTTTCCATTCATACAAAGAGGGTTAACGGTGCCACCGCAAATTTTTTTAGCGGGAGCGACTTGCTCAAACCCGGGCTGTTTACCTCCTACCGCTCTAGCATTGCGAGTGAAGCCTTTGATGGGATTGAATTTCTTCCTTAAATGATTATTCCAGTAGTTCTTCACCTCGTTATCCGTTCGGCCGGGAATGCGCCCAGCAATCAAGGACCACCTGAAATACATTCATTCGTGAACCGGCATTAAAATCTTGAATATTGTTTAAACAATCCTATAAGTAATGGTTTGATAACTTTTCTGGGATCTAAAATCGGGTTTGAAATGAGTATCAATCTATATTTTACACGATAAGTTATCTGGAATCTAAACTCGGGTTTGAAATAAGTATGAATATATATTTTACACAATTAGAGCTGGCTTAGATCCCAGTTTAGGTAAATAAGTGCCAATGTCGATATCGAACAATTACAACTAGCACACCTAAACACCACCCCAGAGTCGAAAACCAGAACGTGTCCTGGTTGTGCGTTCTGCAATGGAGTGGGCTAAGTAGGGAGCAATTTTTTCTTTAGATTTATTTTTTTGGTGGGTTTTCACCTAATCCATTTTTAAATTTTTGACTAATCTAAAAATCTGATGAATTTTCTGAGCATTTGAGTTGGTTTAAAATGAAGCAAAACTTCTAGAATAAAATTTAAAAATGTATGAAACTTTTATCTATACAAAACTCAAACTATCCTGAAAATCTGACCGTATTTTTTTACTAAAAACAAAACTCAAACCTGAAAATCTGACCGTATTTTTTTACTAAAAACAAAACTCGAAAAAAGATATCTCCCGAATTAGCCTATTCCTGCAATCGGAGGATCGGACGCACAAGCTGCTATGTATACAGTTGATTTGACTTGGCAGCTTTTGCGTTCGATGCTCTTAACGCACAATCAGGATAAGGAAGGCGCCGCCAAAAATGCAAAAGTAATCAGTCAACTAGGTTTCCAAATCAACGAAGCAGATTCTATATATATTTATATATATAATCCCCTTCAGATCTAACACTAGGGTTTTCAGAAAGAGTAGCCTGCAGTAAAAGGATTTTCATACCGATTTCCAAGCAAATTATGTAGTCTTATGATCATCTCTTCTTCATCCGGGGAAATATGGCCACGCTTGACATTGGGGCGAAGATAATTCATCCAACGTAACCTGCAGCCCTTTCCACAACGCAGTAAACCTGTGCGCATGTACATAACAAATTAATTAGGTCTTAGTATCCCTAGTTCTCAAAGACACACAGACTGCTACTTCAACCTACAACTATTTACATTGAGTAAAAGATTAGCTCTTTCCACAACGCAGCAAACCTGTCTGCATATACCTAACAAATTAATTAGGTCTTAGTATCCCTAGTTCTCAGAGACACTCAGACTGCTACTTCAACCTACAACTTTCTATATATGAATAAAAGATTTTAACTGCAAGAGAATTATATGACATGGATAGAGATTAAATAAAAAATGCCATATAAGCAATATATATTTATACTTATGGGATGAAAAACGTGATACCTGCTTTTCTCGGAAGAGTGCGCCAATTTCCTTCTCCGTAAGCTTCAATATATTTTATGAGACGAAGATCTTCCTCACGCGTCCAGGGGCCTTTGTTCAATCCAGCATATGAACAAGGTGTAGGTGTAAGTGCTCTCCCCATCTTCGAATTTGTCTCTCTCTCTAAGCTATTCTTACAACGCAGACAGCAAGGATTCAGGTTCTCTCGACCAAGTTCTCATATATAAAGAGAGAAGCTAGTATACCACAGATTTTATAATAGAACAGAAGTGTCGCAAGGATAGTTCTTCGAAATTTTTCATGAAACTCGACATGCATGAACAGTGGACTGGAGGTTATTGGGCGTTTTCATTCATAGGTATGAGTAGATAGCTGTCTGTACAGTGCTGTACGTATAACAGGTCTTTATAATGTCCTTTCTATTTATTACTTACAGCCCAACTGACTACTCTTTCTAACGTCCTTTCCATTCATTACTTAAAGCGCAACTGGTATCGATCACCGCGCTTTATGTCTGGAAATGGAAGAACAGATGATCACTGTTTGAATGGAAGATGGCAAGTGTTGTTCCCGAGGTACTTCTCAGGTTTTAACTAAATGCTATTACTTTACATTACCTTACAGCATACAGGACATTGAATGCCCCGTAGCCGGGTAGTTATTGCTCGCCCTTAACTTACCAGGACTACACGATTGCAGAGGCCCCATTTAGATGTCCAATAATTTATGCACAGATGACCATTTTGATTTCGTTCTTGAACTTGAATTTGGATTCTTCCTTCCAATGTTTTGGCTGATTAAAATATTCCACCTTTCTTCGAATTCAAAGGATAAAAATATTCCACGTTTCTTCGAATTCAAACGAGGAAGTTTAAAAATGCGGGGGCTACCGCTGTGGTTTTAGAAATCTGTGTTCGTTATGAATGACAGCCACAAGAAATCTGGAAACTTTTAAGAGGTTTTCTCGGACAGAACACCAAAATCTTAAAAAAGTGAATTGTAAAAAAATAAAGTAATATCACCAGGTCTACCAAACAACCCCTCAAAGTTCGAAGTAAAATTATTATAACTTCTTTTTAAAAAAAAATGGAGATGAGATAGCCAAAACTAAAAGGTCAAGTCAAATTATCTAATAGTTACATAACTATTAAATTATGGCTTATTGTATATCTAAACTAGCATACCCCTCCAATTGAGAGAAAGGGAACGCCGAAACTGATTAGGGTGGAGAAAAAGTATGAAAGTGATTAGGGTGGAGGAAAAGTGCTAGTTGTATATCTAAACTAGCATACCCTCCAATTGAGAGAAAGGGAACCCCGAAACTGATTAATGTGAAGAAAAAAGATGAAAGTGATTAGGGTGAAGGAAAAGGATAAGCTAAGTGTTTGTTTTGGATGATTCATCAATGACTAAATAAAATATCATTTAATACATTAAATATTTAGATATAGATATGATAGAGGATATTGTAAGATATTCATTTATAGTCAAATTAAAACCAAGTCCACAACAACCACTAGCTTAACATGTCAACTTGAAGTTAAGGTGTATTAAACATGTAGATATAGTATAAATAGACATGGTAGAGGATATTGTAAGATATTCATTTATAATCAAATCAAAATCAAATTCATAATAACCACTAATGGACATGTCAGCTTGGAGTTAAGGTGTGCTAGAGGTAGACTCTTCTTTAACTTATGTTTTATGGTACTCTCCTATTTTTCAAATGATCATCATTAAATTGATTATAGATTTTAATCATCCGATGACACAAATCTGCAAGCTTAAGATTCCAATGTGGTAACTTTCCATTGGCTTTGAATATGTAATAAATGCATTTTTCTATTTTATTATTCATGATATGGAGCTTTATGATTTAAGGTTTTAAATATAAAAATAAAGAGATAACTTTCCATTGGCTTTGAATATGTAATAAATGCATTTTTCTATTTTATTATTCATGATATGGAGCTTTATGATTTAAGGTTTTAAATATAAAAATAAAGATGAAGTCTAATATTTTACAATTTTCTTTTAATAAAGTCTTTGGTGAGTGAATGTTGACTCTATGCTTCTTCCACAAGCTCCACCATCCTTTCCATTGTAGATTCTTGTACCAAAGCCACTCTTGCAATTTTCCCCATTTAAACATTCCCTTAAAATAATGTCTTTAGTGTAATTATATTTATTATATAGAAAGTTTATTTAGTGTAATTATATTTATTATATAGAAAGTTTATTAATGTTATGAATAAACTAATTAATATTTATTATGTATATTTTATTTTATATATTATTGTTTATAATATAAAATACATAAAATTAATTTACTTTATAGATGAAATTATTGATTTATAATATTAATAAATAATTATTTAATGACAAATATAATTATATTTTTATTATATATTTTAATTTAATAGAGAAAAATTAATATTAAAAATTTTACATTATTTTTATAAATTTTAAAATATTACGATAATGATAATGATACTTGACTTCTATTGAGACTAATAATCATCTAGCTTGAATTTTTTAAGAATGTTACGAGATTACTTGGAGTTTTGTAAGAATGTTATTTATATGCTCAGAGAAACATTCTTAGAAGTTTAGGAAAGTCTATATTGTGAAAAATATTTTGAAATTCATATCTAATTTAGGTACAGACATAGCATTTTAGGAGAAAGTGTTTTCCATATTCAACCATTTAAGTATCACAAAAATAAGAGATTCTTTCATGTCATAGTATTCAACCCATTTTCAATTTAATTATAATAACTACAATATAAATATAAAAACATGATAAATACTTTTAAAACTTATTATATATTAACTAATAAAAAAAATAAAAAATAAAAAAATTTAATAATTAAAAAAAAATTACTAATAAATACTAATAGTTTAATAATATAGTTTAATAATATAAAGCATACAAAACAAGATTTACATGTATCATTTAAAAAGGTTGAATGCCTTGTTTAATTATGTACTTCACAAAATTTATTAAATAAAAAATAAAAATAAAAAGGTATATTAAACAATATAACATAAAATATTAGTAATATTTATCTGTAAAATTGATTAAAGCAATTAAAATCAACCATCTTTTAAGGTAACATAAATTAAGAATTTCTAATTTTAGTAAAACCAAATTCATCATAGTTATATAAAAACATCACATTTTCATATTTAATATTTTAAAAAAGCAATTTTTATTTATTTATTTATTTTAATTTAAATTTATTAAATATATTGATTTAAATTAAAAATATCTTATCTGAAATTTGAATGTAATTATTTTATATAATTTTATACTCCACAAAATTTATTAAATAGAAAATAAAAACATATATTTAACAATATAACATTAAATATAAATTAAATTTTAAAGCATCATTAATAAAAAAAATTATATATAATTTTATACTCCACAAAATTCATTAAATAGAAAATAAAAACACATATTGAACACTATAACATTAAATATAAGTTAGATTTTAAAACATCTAATTTTAAATGGTTGAA
>JZKD02S1773894.1:15065-27774 GCA_000966675.3 Picea glauca
TGCATCTGTCCACAAATATTTTGACGTCTTCTCTCATTCCTGGCCAAAAATATGACTCATTTAGCTTTGAGAACGTCTTGTCATGACCAAAATTCCTGGCCAATCCTCCATTGTGTTTCTCCTTCAACAAATTCTCCCTCGTGGAGCATTTTGGAGTACAAAGTTGATTACCCTTAAACAATAATCCTTCCTGGATCATGTATTATGTCCATTGACTTCTGTCCCTGAGAATTGGATTCTCAGTTGCTTCATACGCCTCCTTAAAATTTGGATCATCTCTGTACATGTCCCTGAGATCATCAAAACTCAGTGTTTTGACTCTGAACTCCTGCAACAACAAACATTTCCTGCTCAAAGCATCAACAACTTTGTTAGAAGTTCCAAAAATACGCTTAGTTACAAAAGTAAAGTTATTCATGTATTCAACTCATTTTGCGTGTCTTTGATTCAACTTCTCCTGTTGAGTCACAAATTGTAAGGCATGATTGTCACTGTATAAGAAAAACTCCTTAGGGATTAAGTAATGCCTCCATTTTTTCAATGCCTGAATAATAGCATAGAACTCCTTGTCATATGTGGAGTATTTCACTTTCACTTCATTTAGCTTCTCGCTGAAGTATGCTATCAGCCTATCTTCTTGGCTCAAGACTGCCCCTATTGCGAATAGACTTGCATCACACTTTACCTGAAATGTTTTTTTTAAATCTGGCAACACCAAAATTGGTTGTTCCATGATTTTCCTTTTCAACAAATTGAAGCTTTTCTCAACCTCTTATGTCTAGTGAAAAGACTTGTGTCTCTTCTTCACTGTGTCCATCATCAGTGCACTAATTCCACTGAAATTCCTGATGAAATTCCGGTAGAAAGTAGCCAATCCATGAAAACTTCGAACTTCAAATATACTCTTTGGCGATGGCCAATTCTTAATTACCTCCACCTTATCTGGATCCATCCTCAACTTGTCTGCAGAAATAACAAACCCCAAATAAATGAGCTCTGTCTTCATGAACGAGGATTTCTTCATATTTATCAACAACTTCTCTTGTTGTAGCCTCTACATCACTATAGCCAAATGTTTCAGATGTTCTGCCTCCGTTTTACTGAAAATCAATATGTCATCAAGATACACAATGACAAATTTTCCAATGAAATCCTTCAGGACTTCGTTCATCAGCCTCATGAAGGTACTTGGTGCATTTGTTAAGCCAAACAACATAACAAGCCATTCATACAACCCTTCATTAGTCTTGAAGGTTGTCTTCCATTCATCACCTTCTCTCATACGAATCTGGTGATATCCACTTTTCAAATCAATCTTTGAAAAAAATTTGGCTCCACTCAAGAAATCCATCAGATCATCTATCCTTGGCAATGGATATCTGTACCTGATGGTCATCTTGTTGATCACTCTCGAGTCAGTACACATCCTCCAGCCTTCGTCTTTCTTCGGACTGAGCACTGTTGGAACAACACATGGACTCAAGCTTTCTCTAACCAACCCTTTGTCCATTAAGTCCTAGACCTATCTTTTGACTTCTTCATTCTCCTGCGACGTCAATATGTACGCTGCTTTGTTTGGTAAACTAGCTCCAGGTATGAGATCAATATGATGACTCACACTTCTGATCAGTGGCAACGAACGAGGTAGTTCGTCCACTACTATGTCAGCAAACTCTTCCAACAGTTTCTGAACCTCTTCAGGTAAATCATCTACTCTTGTACTGGTTAAAAAAAATTTAGGTTTCCTGACCACAATGAATTGCGGTTCCTCCTTCTTCTTGACCTTTGTAAGAAGTTCCTTCCCACTCATGAGAAGTACAGTGTTGTTTACTTCAGGTTTCACCTCTTTATCTTTAATTGGAAGCAACATGTGAGTTCTCCCATTCTTCTCTAGGGTGTATGTGTTCTTCCTCCCATCATGAATCACATTTATGTCATATTGCCATGGTCTACCCAGCAATAGATGACAAACATCCATGGGAATAACATCATATATTATTTCATCTTTATACCCACCTATTTTAAACTCAACTAAACATTGTTTAGTGACATTTACCTGATGTCCTTTTTGTAGCCATGAAACTCTATATGGGTTTGGATGTTCAATCGTCTCCAACTCCATATTTTCTATCATCTCTGTAGAAACGAGATCATCTGTGCTACCACTATCCATGATGACCTTGCATACCCTGTCTCTGGTTTTGCAAGCAGTCCGAAAAAGACTGTTCCTCTGCACTGGATTCTCCACCTCCTTCTCTAGCGTTAAGAGGACTTTTTGCATCATCAATGATCTTCTACCTTCAGCATCTTCTGCCTCAACATTCCGCCTTTGTGCTTCGACAATGTGAGTTTCACCACCTTCTTTCTTCTTATGTGGACATTCATATGATTTGTGTCCATTCTTTCCACATGTGAAACATTTCACCACTCCACCTCTTCCTCTTCCTCTACCTCTGGTACGAGGAAAAATGTTTCCATCAACATACTGACCTTTCTGTTGAGTATAATGCCCTCTATGTGAACTTCCACCTCTCTCAATTTGAGTCTAAGGTTTCTTCCAGTCTTTCTTGGGTTTCTGATTTCTATCCTGGGCAACTAATTTGCCTCTGGCTTGACTTCTGCCTCGGCCTCTTTGACCTTGTTTTCAGCTCATCTTCTCTTCATCTTTTAGAGCCATATGATAAGAATCTTCCACCGTTTGAATGGTCATCATGCTCATCTCATCCTAAATGTCGTATCTCAGACCATTCATGTACCTGCCAACCTTTTCATCATCGCTTTCGCGATGACCTGCCCTGATGTTTAGCCTGTAGAATTCTTCAGTGTATTCCTTTACTGTCATCAGATTCTATCTCAAATTTTGCATTCTCCGAAACAGAGTAATCTGGTAATCCCTGGGAATGAATTTTTCCTTCATCTTCGCGATGATCCTATCCCAATTCTTGATTTTTTGCTTACCTTTGCAACATCTGTCATCTTGTAACTCATCCCACCACAATGCTGCATGTCCTTTCAATCTTGTGACAACATGTTTGACCTTTTTGTCTTCCTCGACATCTTCATAGTCAAAATATGTGTCCAGAGATCTAATCTAGTCTAGAAGCTCTTCAGCATCCAGGTTTCCCTCGTATACTGGAATATCCATTTTTGCCTTAGCACCCATTCTTGCAACAACCCTAATCAGGCGTTCATTTGCTGCATCCTCTGCTGTGACTTGTTCTCCTTCATGTCCAGCTTCATCTTCACTTTCAGAATCACTAACATCTCCAATACTAGTTGTGCGCCTCTGTTTTGTCTCCATGTCCTCGAGTTTGGCGCGTATATCACACATCTCTCTTTCCATGGCTAGATTTGGCACCTACCTACCCCTTCCTCTTAGAATTTCCATGGATGGATCGGGTGTTTTCCTGTCCCTTCTTCTCGGTGGCATGGCTGAGATTCATTTTCCTTGCTATAGAAAGCAAATAAATATTTATGTTCTCTGATACCATACTGACGCAGACCTATCGGCCCTCGGGTTGAGATCCGCTCACAGGATCATTCTTTATCTCCCTTGAGCTAGATCGACTCTTTTGATTCCTCACTAGAATCTCAATTTGATAGATCCACAGGTCCTTTTCGCAGCTTGCAATCTCGCAATTTCACGAGTCATGACTCCCAACTCTTCCTCTCCAATCTCGCGATACCTGAGATCGAGAAATGGGTGTAGCTCTCTTTCGTCAGTGCCCTCTATGTGTGACCACTGGCTAAGCTTCACGCAAGCTCCTCTCGCTACTCGACACTTCATGATTCAAAGGTTGAACTCTTGTGCTCTTATCTCGCGAATCCCCGAGACGCAAGAAGTCAACGGAGTGTTGACTCCTTCCAATATGTGACGTGTGTCCACCGGTCTATTTCCTCGGCCCACCGTGTGGTTCTACCATGTGTCTCTTATGCCCATCTTTGGCACTTCATGACTTTGCCTTTCGCGACTTCGAGACATGGAGCATTCGACTCTTTGGCTCTCGCCCTGTGAACCTCTGAGTTCGTGATATCCTATGATCTCTGCCACTTGTCCTCCTCCTAACAGATGGCTATGATTCTCTCGTGGTTTCTTGACTTAGGGACTTTCGAGACAAAATCCTTGACTCCCTCTCTACCGATATGCTGAAATGGCGAAATTACGACACGTCGTCAATGTGGGCCCCATGATGGAACTTCCCACCTTTTTGGAGTTTCAAACCTCGTGACTTCATGAATCCTGATGCTATCCTCTCGGTTCTCTGACTCACAAAACCCCGAAATGGTCAACAAGGTTTGACCTCCGTGTCGACAAGTATGCCACCTATCCACTCTCAGACAGACGATCCCGATTCTCTTCGTAGCTTCACCACTCGCGAAGTTGAAAAAATTCCCTCTATGAACTCCGATGTCCGAATCCTCAATACGGGTGATCTTGCGACACATGTCCTTCCAATCAAATGGTTCAGACTCTTTCGCAATTTCATGACCTCATGAGTATTGATGCAAGGGTTTCAAACCTTCAACTCACGAATCCCCGAGACACAATTCAACGAGTGATCCAACGGCCCTTGTTGGCTCAAATCCTATGGCCCGATTTCTCCCGAGATAGCACTTGGAGAATCCGTGCCGTAACTTCCCTGCTCCTCTGTGTTATCTGACGGCTTTCGGGACTTCGCGAATCCTCCATGGAGGATTTCGACCATCCAATTTCCTCCGTAACGATTTCTGTGAAATGAGCAAAGTGTTCCCTTATGGAACTTGTCCTCCTAGAAACCAATGTCGCTACACCTCCTTTCAACACTTTAAGGCACTAATTCTTCTTGAGTTTATCTTCGTCAACTTCGAAGATCCTATCCTTCCGGAACTTGTTTGAAAATCCTCAAGTCCTTTGGGGAAAACTTCTGCGCGCACTCCTTGCTGCAATCCTACAAACACTTCCAAGTATTTAAACCTCTTTGACTCTACGCACTCCCTGCGACAACAGTCTTTTGACAGTTTCGCTCAGGTTGCAAACCTTGAGGATCTACTCATCCTGCGCACACCTTGCATGGATCTTGTGCTTAAATTACAGTTCTATGAGAATGAGAACAATGCTATCTCTCTTGAGCTTGCAGATACAAACTCTGACTTATGTCACCGCACACCTTGCAGACAATTTCACTGCACTCCTTGAAGAAAAACTCTTGCTCAGATAGAGAAACAATTGAAACTCATTCCTTACTCTCCCTCTCTTCAGATTTTAGACATTAAATAAAAAATCATACATTCATGCATCGAAGAAAATGCATAACAGAGAGTAAACACGCATATATCAATCAGCATGTACAAACACATAAAGCAATTGAACACCATGAGTCTGAACTAAAGATCTTTGTATTAATCCAGAACTTCTGTACATGGGTTTTTCTACACAGCTCTCTGCTTCTACTCTCCTACGCTCTCTTGATTGATAATGTTGCTACTAATGTTACAATGATACAAGTGAGGGTGTCTATATCTGTTTTCCCTCCGGCTCCTAAAACTGTCTAATCTAGGAATTTAAAACTACCTACTTACATTTACTAGCACAAATGCCTCTTAGTCCTTCAGACGAGAGCGGGATTCTCAAGGTCTGATCACAATCTACAATTATGCCCTTTTCTTAAATATTACATTTAAGTTTGGTGCATCCAACATCAAAATTTTTTAAACAATTTATCATGTGCCAAAATGTGTTAGTGTTTGTCCCTCGCTCGCTTGTTGTTGGCGATGCTCCTGCATCAGAAGGTAGAGGGGGCATTACACAGGCCAAAGGGAATGACCATGAAATCATAGTGACCCTAATGAGTTTGAAAGGTAGTCTTGGGTATGTAATCTTCTTGCATACGTATCTGCTGGTAGCTAGAATGCAGATCAAGTTTAGTGAAGTACTGAGCACCAATCAGCTCATCCAAGAGATCATTAACAACAGTAATTTGAAACTTGTCCTTGATGATGAGTTTATTGAGGGCACAAAATTCAGGACACATGGACCAAGTACCTTCTTTGTTAAGTACCATGACCACATGAGAAGAATAAGGGATGGTATTGGGGCGGATAACACCCTCTTGGAGAATTCCTACACTATTTTCTCAATTTTTTTACTTTTGTGAAAAGGGATGACGATGAGGGATAACATTAGAAGGAAGACTGCTAGGAAGAAGGGGGATGGAATGATCATGAACACCATGAGAAGGCGTAAGTCCCTCAAGAGTGGAAAAAATGTCTTGATGTGTGGAGAGAATAGCTTGGAGGTCAAGATGCATAGAGGGTGTCTCAACCGCTTGAATATAATGGACTTGAGCAATAATATTGGAGTGGAATTTCTTGAGGAGATTTTCCATGTGATGGAAATTGATGATCTCAGGATAACCAGTTGTGAGACCTTGGAAGTCATACCTTTATCCTTCATGTTTGAATTGCATGGTTAATTCTTTAAAATCCATAAGAATGGGACCCAAAGTGCATAACCATTCAACACCTAACACAATGTCACAAACACCCATTTCAATGGAAAACATCTAAGATTTCATATGGTAATGTACAATTTGAAGACGTACATTTTCACAATGTACACCACATTTCAATGACCCACCATTGGCTATGATGATTTGAAAATTATTAACAACACGAATATAGAAATTGGTTTCTTGGGAAATGTGACGATGGATAAAATTGTGGGTGCTACCACTGTCAACAAGGATGATGACCTTCCTATGCTTAATATAGCCAATGAGCTTGAGGGTTTGTGAAGTAGAGAAGTCAGTGAGGGAATTCAAGGAAATGAGTGGGTCAACTTTAGGTGGGTCAGCGGGCTCTTGAGTAGCATCGAGAAAGGAGGGCTCTTCAACAAAGGGAATTGTCACATCTTCTTCACGAACATCGTCGAAAATGGGCATAATTTTTTTTCGTTCCTTACACTTGTTCCCCAAAAAATATTTTTCATCAAAATTATAGAAAAGACCCTTCAGTTGACATTCAACCATTTTATCCCTAGTCAATTTCTGTACCTTGAGGGGAGCAACAACGGGGTTAGGATTAGTGGGTCGAGTGGGAGGAACAAAAGAGGGTTTTTTGTTATTGAAAAAACAACTTGTTGGGCCTCTTTAGCACGTTTAGTAGATTCCAACCAAGTTTGAGGGTGGGCCATGAGAACCTGGGATCATATTTCATCCTTTAGGCAATTGATAAAGAATTCACAGATTAATTCATATGACATACCCTCTGTTCGAAAGGATAAATGCTCAAAAGTAGTTATATAGTCTTCCATTGTGCCAAACTGTTTCAACTTGGTCAAATGACTAAGATAGTGGGTATCAGTGTCAAAGTGGTCATAGAGCTCTGTAACAAACTAGGTCCATGCAATATACCCCTGATGTGATTTTTTACGCCATTTCCACCATTTCCATCATTCAGGTTCTAGATAGAGGACAACATAGCGAATTGTTTCCAACTCATCGGTAATACAATGCAGAGAAAAATCATACACCATTTGAGTGACCCAACCCGTAGCATCGGAGCCATCAAATTTATTGACCTCAATGCGGGGAAGAGAAGGGTCATGATAAAAGGAGTTGGATTGAAAATGTAGAGAATGAGAGGAATCAACAACATCTGGTTGGTTCTAGGAGGAGGGACCCATAATGTGGTTCAAAAATTAGTTGAAAACACACTAGAGGGTGTTAAATTGGTTCATGAATTTGGCATCCATGGTGTCAAATTTGTTCTAGACTTGGGTCTTGAATTGTGCAAGGAAGGAATTGGTAGATCAAATCTTCGATGTCACATGGTGGATGGATTCTTAGGCTTGATTGATGGAAGCTTGCAGGTCTTGGTTGTGATTGGTGGCCATTTGTAGAGGGGGAGTGTGGGTAAGGGAAAAGGGGTGGGTGGGACCACATAAAAGGAATTATAAGTGATAGGTACCATGATTATTAGGGAGATAAGGGAAATATAATGGAATAGACAGAAAAATAGGGAAGTTGGGAAGGGGTCAAGTCCACTGACAAAAAAAGGATTAAAAATGAAAGCTACGATTGTGATCAGGGAAAAAAGAGGAATCCAATGGGATAGGTCCCAAATAAGTGTGTTAGTGGGACCACTATACTCATTTTTTTATACGTCGACCTGAATAATACTACAATGATGAAATTCCAAAATTCTTAATAAGAAGAAATGTGTAGTAATTTTGCAAACCAAATGGAGAAGGCACATTTGTGCGGCAATAGATCTTGTCTGTTCCATTTTTGTTTCCGTTCCAAGGGGTAGGGTATTCAGGGTTTCTATAGACAATGGTTGTCCCTGTGCTATATCTCTTTGATATACATGCGAGGTCTAATAGTAGTACTCGACCCAATATCTTAGATAACCAACTAAGGAGGATAGATCGTTCCCTTAGTTGTATTACTTGATTACCCAGGTACTAGAGAGTATCTTCCTGAGTGTTTTTCTCAGTGGAACTATAGCAGTCATGCATCCAATCGATTTATCAATAGAGGGATTCACGAGATCTAGGCCGATCCGTATACAGGTTCTTTTAGATGCTCTACCACTCGAAGGGCTACCAACAAGGGTTACAGGGGTGGCCAATAGATGTATGCTTGATTACCACTTGTATTTCCTGCATGTATTATTCCCCGACCACAATTTTATGCTCGTAATGTCACATCTCTATAGATTTAAGACGTCGGAATACATCTCTACCCTAAAAAAATTAACCCGCAATTTTGTACTGAGGAATGTTCTCTGATACCACTTGTAACATGCCACGTCTATTATATTAGAATAGAGGATAAACAATGCAAAATATAAAACCAAGATAGAAACAAAATATGAAAATATTGTAGAGATAACAACGAAACAACAAATTATAAGGAACCACAACACCATAATTATACCTTTATTGATAGGAAACAAGGTTCACTTGCCTCTTCGAGGGGTAAAACTCCAACAGAGAAGATCTCTATTATAATAATTATTCAAGAAAAAAATTATCATACCCTCTACTCCTATTTATACTAAATCTATCTATCCAAAAGAAAAATCTAGAGAAAGGTCCTTCTAGAAGCGAAAGCTTCTATTAGGTCTTCTTAAATTTGACTTATTCCTCCTTATTGCTAGGCCTTATTATTATTGACCTTTATTACTTGGAAATATATTATTCTACCCACTTGAGGTTTTAGGTACATTAGGTCCCTAACACAAAGTCAAGGGTCAACATAAGCTAGCGGAATAATGGGATAACAAGTTCCCTCATTCACACTTTCAACATAAGCTAGTAGAAGCATGGGCTAACAAGTTCCTTCATTCACACTTTATTTTACTATGAGATTGATTGAAAAGTACACAAAGGAACCATGATTTGTTATTGGGAAAGTTCACGATGATAAGATACATTCTATTGGTGCTCAACCCTATTTCACCTTTACACAATTCTTTGTTCTCAAAGTTTCACTTAGCACTATTAATTTTGAAGTGCTCGAAAGTGTAAGGAAAGCACAAGGGATTTAGAACTCCATAGAAGTTAGATGTTCTTCAACGCAAATTAAGACCTTCAATAAAACTCAAAACTTAAATTCCCACTAGAATTTCCAATCGAGTATCTCAAAGGAGGGAAGATAAGTGGCAAAGCCTCACTTTTGTAAAGAACTTGATGTAGGTGCTATGGTTGACAAGGGATTGAGAAAAACAAGGTATGTCATATCAAATTTTCATAAGAGTTGAAATGTATCATTCTCTTTCAATATGTTTTATTGTACAATTTATGATAAGTTATGGATTTTGGTGGCATTAAAATTGGTCATTTCTTCTTGTCAAAAGAAATACTAGTGATGTTCAAACTAGTCTCGATGGTAGGTATTTAGTCAATTTTCTACTCTAAGTTATATTACCTAGAGAAAATCCCCAATATTTCCACTCATTTTGAGTATGGTACCCAAGGTAAACCCTAGAATCTTCAGGGCATAAGGTCAGTCAAAAATAGGGCTCCAATCCATTACAATAATATACTTGTTAAGAGCTCAACATGTCACTTGAAAAAATTGAACCTATGTTGGGAGAATAATAATAATTCCTCCCAACCACCCGAGCTAAACCGAATCGAACTTTCAATATTGTACTAATAATCTTGAGAGGATCATTGATTTTTTGGAATAGTAGTTTTGGATAAGTTTTGGTTAATATTTGGGATCTGCGCTAGAATAAGTAAAAAAATAAAAGGCAATTAGAAGATGGACCATAGCTTGTAAAGAGATCAGAATTTAAGGAGTCAAAGTGTGCATTAGGAGGAACTGGGATGGAACCATAGCTTGGTCACTTCTTCATCGTCTTCCAAGATGTCAGTGTTGCTGCTATCTTCTTTTTCCTTTTTATTTCACTTTTTCTTTGACTTCTTGGATTCATTGAATGGTACTTATTCTATACATTGATTCTCCTGTTAATTTATTATTTCATAGGCTATGAAGATTTAATGTAGCTCATACATTCTTATTGAGTCTAGATATGATCTTTATTCTAGTGCTGAGATCTTAGGATCAAATCTCATTGGAAGACATCTTAGTACCTTTTGAACAATTATATATTCATCAACTTATTCTCCCAATCCTAAGATTCCATTCACCATTTCATCAACTCGTAAGAAGTACCCTAAAATATTCTCATCTTCCTTCATCTTTAGTTGTTTGGATTGACCTCTGTAAGTTTGAAGCTTTGTTTCCTTGAGTTTTTCATCCCCTTCATAATTATTCTGAAGTTTGTCCCAAATCTTTTTAGTGGAGCTGCAATGCATAACTTTGACATATACCGAATCACAAAGACCATTCATAAGTTCATTTGTGGATTTTGAATTATTTAGACTGAGTTTCCTTCTACTTTCATTTGTTGGTGGAACTGTTGGTTCTTTGTATCCATCTACAATTGATTTCCAAACCTCAAATCCATGTGCATGTGCATATGTTTTCATCATTCTTGTCTAGAATGCATAGTTATGTCCATCAAACTGGGGTATTCCATTTTTATACATATTGTTTCTCTCCATGATCTACCTTTCAGTGGTTAAACTAATTTCTAAATGAACCGACTTTGATACCATTTGTTAGATTACTGAGAGGGGGGGGGTGTGAATCAATAATGGAGAAATTAAATCCTTTTTACCACAACATGTAAGTGTTATTTATATTTATTATCAATGTAACGTTATCATCCAATAAGTGCAGAGTAAACAAACCATAAAAAATGAACATTCACAATTCACACACATGCACAATACACCGGTATTTTTATGTGGAAACCCATTGCGAGAGAAAACCACGTAATGAATTTTCTTATATGTCTTTAAGAATTACATTCATTGGAAGCACCAAATTCCTTTGTTCTCTAGCTACAACTGGAAGGTGGCTCCAACACCCTATAATTTTAGGATACAACCTGAGGGAAGCTCCAACTCTCTAATTCTATGGCTACAACCAGAAGGAGTCTAAAACCCCCTATGATCTCTGGCTACAATCGAAAGGTGGCTAAAATCACATATGCTTGCCCCTTTCTCATGCCCTGAAATATAAGTAAGATGATCAAACCATTGTCACACTGTCACTATGCTATATACTGTTGTAAACCTATACCAATCTAAGCCAACAACTTATAACCAACCTGTTCCATTGTCTTGTAACCAACCTGTACATGTAGTCAACTTGTACCAATAAAAAACCAAAATGTACATGACCTATATATGCTGCAACATGCGTATCTATGTGCTTTGTATGTACTTCATCCCATGTATGCACGTGACCTATCTATACTACATCCTACGTACACCTTCTAAAAGATAGGGTTTTTCACTTTTTGCTGAAACTTAGAAACTTTGTTGCCTCTTGTCAACTCAACCTACAACATGTCATTGTGTCTAACCTATAGTTGCACCCTGTGCATACATCCTCATACATATCCCTTAACCAAGTGTATCTATATCTCTCTATTCATGTGCCATACAAGTAGAATCATGAACTTGTATAATAAGCTTCACATGGACTAGAGTTCAAACCCTTACTGTAATGTAGCCTATCAATACATCAACTACTTCACAAATAGAACCTCTCAACAATGTACCACAAAAACCCTTAACCATATTCCAAGAAATAAAAGATGTACCTCGACACTAACAAGATGTATCAATGATAAATATTGATATTCCAAGAAATAAAAGATGTACCTCGACACTAACAAGATGTATCGATGATAAATATTGATTATACCATCACTGTATTTCTTTAGATCTAACTTATACACAAATTTCCATGTAGCCAATGTTATCTCTAAGGAAAATCCTCAAACCCCCATAACCATTTCTCATGTAGACAACAAAATCCAACTATTCATAGAAATAAGGCATACCTTTTGATCTAGTAAATAGATCTGATGTACATGATCACTGTAGACCTTCCTGGGATCTTTCTTTTAGACTCTAGAGACCTACCATCTTCATCTTCTCAAGTTTTTATGGCTTTAGCCTCATGTACCTTCCCTATTATACAGTTATCCTGCATATGTACGCACCCTATTATATTGTTATCCCACATATGTACACACCCTATTATATTGTTATCCCATGTACATCTCAGAAACTAGGGTTTTTTCAGTATTTTTGATACTCTGAAACTTTCACCATCAACCCTTCGTGCTACCTCATGCTTGC
>JZKD02S1773894.1:51730-66204 GCA_000966675.3 Picea glauca
GTACAGGGTTGCTTAGTTCAAGAGTCATAGTCTACTTGGTTTCCATGCATTTGTGAGAGAGAGATGTATACAGGTGTTGCTACTTTTTAGGAGGCACGGTTTGAGTGGGTCTCCTAGCAGTTTGGGGTTGTTCAGAGCGTACAGTATGAGTCCTTGTAGGATTCTAGGCCCAATGACACTTTTCCGGGCGACTTGCTAAAGATTTCTATTTTTAGCATGTTTTTCTCTAGGCCCCAAATTCAGATTCCGAGAGCGCAATATTGATCCTTGAGACATCCAGAGTTTTTCTGGACTGATCCGAAATCAGATTCAGAAGCCTGACAGGGCTTGAAAAATGCTCAAAAATGAAAGTGCTCGGAATCCGACGAAACCTGTGCCATTGCGTCCGTCTCGTCTTCCTGATTCCGGTGGTATATTTACTTTGTCAAACGGAGTCCGTATGGAGAAGATATCGCATTCTGTCCGATAAGGCAAACAGGCAAAAAAAATTTGTTGACTGTGCAGTCTGTACAGTCCGTACGTACGCTGACGTGGCAGGTTCGTACAGACGCCACGTGGCAGGTCCGTACAGGACACGTGGCAGCTCCAGGTGATGACACGTGTCATGCAGATTTGGCTTTTTGGGCGTACGGTTGGACCAATTCGGAGGTGACACGTGTCACCACTAGAAGGGTGACACGTGGCACGTGATGATGTTAGCAGCCTACATGTCGGATGACATGGCGACCGTACGATGACGTGGCAGGTGACTGGACGTACGGAAGTCAACACGGCAAGTGACGTGGACCAATGGGCGACTGACACGTGGCAGTTTTCTGGTCAAATGATTGGGTGCCACGTGGCCCAATCATGGGCTGCCACGTGGCACCCAGGGATTGGTTTATTGGTTTGGTTTGTTAATTAAAAATATGTGTGGTCGACCGGATTCGAATCGGTGACCTCCTCCANGCAGGAACTCCTCCAAATAATCAAACGATGAGACCCCAGCTACCTGTGCAACCTAACCCCAACCCGAATAATAAAGCTGTGCAGTGCATTGACATTTATAACCAGCCCACACTTTACCTCCTCCCTGCACAATGCAATGATATACATCTTCGATCCGGGAGAGTAGTGGAACCAACTATAGCTGATATTCCCTCTTCCGACAAAGAGGCAACACAGGAGCATGATGCACCTGAAAAGGTACAATCATCCTCCAACAATGCTGCTGAAACAACACCATTTCTCGAGCGTTTAGCCTTGACCAAAACGCCCGAACCCCCAGCCTTTAATATTTTAGGGGAATTACCGAATTTATATGTCAAAATTTCCCTCTTACAAGAACTCCACGACGTACCTATCTATGCTAGGACAATGAGAGATATCTGTGTCAAAAAGCCTGGTAGAAAAACCAAGGATCCCCTTACAGTCCATGTCATGGGAGATCTATCTGCATTAATGTCAGGCAAGTCTCCCCTAGTCAAATATGGTGATCCTGGCCACCCTACCGTTACAGTACAAGTTGGAAAAACAATAATCCCTCGTGTCCTGGTAGACCTAGGCGCAACCATCAATATCATGACTTTAGAGACCTTACAACTGTTACAATTACAAGATGAAGTCAGAGAGACCCCCACTATCCTAGAATTGGCTGATCGATCCACAATTAAACCAGAAGGAGTCATTGAAGACCTCAGCATCTCTGTGGAATCCTGGAATTATCCAATCGATTTTACAGTGTTGCATCCCAAAACAAAGTTGAGGGGCCACCCTCTAATTTTGGGTAGACCATGGTTAGCCACAGCTGATGCTTTTATCAGCTATAGATCAGGGTCAATGACGATTTCAAACGGTTATGAAATGAAGTATCTCACACTTTATCCTCATTCTACATCCTTGGCTAGTAATGACAATTCTGTTTGGGTAGACTTTGAGGATCAACCAACCCAACCTCTTCTGACTATCGGACAAGCTCTAAGCCTGAAAGATTCTACTGAGGACGAACTTATAAATAATTTTATTTGCGAGCCANGCAGGGGTGATAGTCCATCAACTCCTAACATGTCCTTTAGTTCAAAGTCTAAAGTCGACTTTAGAGGTGGTTGTGATCGCCACCGACACTTGGAGGTGAAAAGGTAAGGCCGAAGGTAAGTCCACTTTCTCTTCACCAACTTTATTTCAAAAAATACACTTTCTTTCAATTTTCTATTTTAATAAAAACATAAAAATACAAAAAAAAACAAACACTAGCTTGCTGTAATTTTCCATTTGAAGAGCTAGAAACCTCTTGGAATTTTGTCTTGGAGTTTTCTCCCCCAAGTGTTATTATTTCCTCTTAGTTGGCATGATTTTATTGGATATTTTAAAGTGGGGAAAGTGAAGATTTGATGCAGGTTTGAAGTCATTTACAACCTATGTAACCGGATTTGTCCCTACCCCCCTCCGTGTCGCGTGTCCAACGAATCCGACACGATTCGTTGTGACACGTGTCCAATACACGTGAAGTCCGTGTCCTGTACACGTGACACGTACATAAAACGTGTCCGACACCACTTAAAACCGTGTCNATTGGTAAAATTTCATAGACCCTGTGTAGGCAGCTTTATAAAAAATGGTAATTATATACTTGCTGCCAACAGGTTAAAAGGATGAGAGTTTGACTATCCATATACTCGTCGACCATTGGATCAAACCCAAGTTCTTGTTAATCCGTAAGATCATTTTCAAGTAGAAGGATCGTGGAAGGATTAGTCAAAGACTAATTTAAGTCGTGACCATCGGATGCGCAAGCACATGGATCAACATCCACTAAATCCAGCATAGCTGCAAGGACGATAAGCGATGAACTCATTCAAAACTCCAAATATTAGGAGGAGGAGCGACGAGGGCCATTAGATCCAAAGATAAAAAGGAGGAGTGATGTGGGATGTCGATCCGAAGAGAGAGGAATATCGGGAAATCGAGAATCGGAGGATTTTGAGTGTCGAGGAGTCAAGGATCCCGAAATGCGAAGTCACGAAGGAGAAATTTGGGCCGTCGAATCACAGATTGTCATAGATCGTTGATCCACAATAGATAGACAAATTTGTGGATTCATGACTCGAAGAAATTATGAAGAGACTATAGCCGTCAACTGAAAGGAGAACATGTGGCATTAGATCAATGAATTTATGGATTCGTGGTTTGGATATACAACAACGAGTTGTTCAAAATCGCAAAACGTGAAACTTGTTAGCAAGGATGCGTGGAAGACCATGTCAACATTTACACATGCAATAACTAGAAAATGACAAGTGTCAAAAGAGGAAATTGGCTCGTGACCATGTCAACAGGTGACATAAGCGAAGCTACATCATTTCAAGAAATTCCACCACTAGAAAATACTCCATAGTTCGGAAGTCCCGAAGGTCGAACCTTTGAAATCAAGGAAGAAAGACACGTTGATAGACCACGTTAGCAGAACACATTGGCAAGGACATGTGGTGCCTTGAGAAGGTGACAAGTGTAAAAGTACATTTGGCATTTTCGATTACATAAGTCTTAAATTACGGTGACACGTGGAAAATGGAATTAGGGTCCACGTCATCCTAAGTGGCGTCACTATGATATGTCACTCCAAGAGTTTCTACTTCGGGAGTTTTGCATGGTAAGAAAACACTCTAATATCTCAAAGTCCCAAATCAGGAGTTTTGAAGAGTTTTGATGTCAAACGACCTCCCAACACACCCACGGATCAGAAGGTCCCCATCGACACAGGATCTTTCTACCTTCCATGGCTCGAAGAACTCCAACTGGTTCTTCTATTCCCTATCGGGAATCTATACCCACAAAAATTTCTTCATGGGATCTCCTCTTTACAATCGGGAGATCGGACTTCATGACTTCACGAGGTCAGTGATCAAACATTCAATCCTCGAATCCCCGATGTCCGATGAGAGTCAACGTTGACCTTTTCCTATCAGGAATTCTTCTATCACGATTTCGACACTCGCGATGTAGAGTAGTTTGTATCCCCGACTCCCGATGCCCGATACGCCGAAACTCCGACACACGCACAAGTTGACTGTTCAATGATCCCATCACCTCTGTCGAGGATTTTGACTTCGCGGGATCGTGAATCCTAATGCGAATGCTTCGGGACTTCTCGCTGTGAAACCCCGATAAGGTATGACACTTGTCCACCACACCAACCCTTGTGGCCCCACGCTATTCTATTAGCCGTCGGGATATCGCGTATCATGATATCGCGATTCCCGTTGCCAATTTTACGGAGTTCAACCCACGAAACTCTGATATGCGAATACACGTGTAAATCTGACGACCCCTGTGGCTTGGATCTACGGTTCTACCCCTCCTGAGATTTGAACCCTTCGACACTCTCATCGTAATCTCCCTGCTTCTTCCTGAGATCTGAAGGCTCACGGAATCTCGTGAATCCTCCTCGGAGAATACCAATAGTCCATTCCTTCCTTGGTGAAATCTGCGAAGTGACTAAGTGTTCCTCCACAGAACTCGTCCACTTCCATGCAAATTTGCGATGCTTCTTACGAACTTCCACTCACAGCTTCCCTGTGCTGTCCTTCAACAAATTTGAAGGCCCTATCCTTCCTGAGCTTTGTTCTAATTCCGAGTCTTAGAAAAGACTCTTGCGCGCACTCCTTGTGACAACCTTCAAACACTTCTAAGTGCTGAAGTTCTTCGACCCTGCGCACACCTGTAGAAACAACCTTTCAAATGATCCTCTCAGGTTCGCAACCCTGAGACTTCACTTGGCCTGTGCACTCCTTCCAAGGCTCCTGTTCCTGTCTACACTTCTAGATGAATGAGAACAAAAGCTACCCTATCTAAACCCTTTGTCAACACACTCCTTGCGGACACTTCAATTGCACTCCTTGCAGGAACTCTGACTCAGATAGAGAAACAATTGAAACTCATTCCCTTTCCCTTTTAGACTTCAACTCAACCATGAAATCATATACACAGCACATAAATAAAATGTATAACAGGAAAGAAAACATTCATGAGCATATCATTCAACATCAATACATAGAGAACAAAACAGAACCATGAATTTGAATCAACTCTTCTATTAATTCAAATATCTGTACATGGGTGTTCTTACACAGCTCTCTGCATGCCCTTGCTCCAATGCTTCATAATCTTCCCTAATGTTACAATACAAAATGAGGGTGTCTATATCCCGTTTCCCTCTTGCGCTCTCAAACAATATAATCTAGAATTAAATTCTATCTACCTGCATTAACTACTTTAAATGCCTCCTACCTACTAAGGATGAGAGCAATCGCTCAAGGTCCATTTACAATTTACAAGTGCACCTCATCTTAATGGCTCATTTAATATTGCGCAACAACTTCAAGGTATTTTCAAAATTTGTGCTGGCGCTTGTCCAACTATCCAATTTCCTCCACGCTGGCTCGCTTGATTTTGGTGATGCTCTTGCATCATAATCCCTCGCTTGAAAATCTTCATGGGCTCCTATCCATGAGCTCACACACTGTCTGTCCATGATTCTGTATCTCTGCTTCACTCTCCCAACTGGCATCTTCAACTGGATGGTTCTTCCACTTGACCAGATACTCAAAGTATTGCTTTCGCTTGGTCCTCTTGCCCACTCGTTGATCCAGTATGCACTCCATCTGCGGTTTATCTGCCATTGGCATCTGCTTTATCCATTGGATCATTGGCTGCCCATTCCAAGTCTCTATTCCCTCAGATCTATATGGGTACAAATCCGAGATATTGAATATCGGAGAAATTCTGATCCCATCGGGTAATTCAATCTCATAAGCATTTGCCTCAAATTTCCTCAAGACCCGACATGGTCCGATTTTCTTCATCTTCAACTTATTATATGTTCCTCTTGGGAACCTTTATTTTCTCAAATGTGCCAGAACTAAATCACCAACCTCAAACTGAAGTTGTCTTCTATGCTGATCTACTCTACGCTTGTATTCCTAGCTTGAATTCTACAATCGTTCCTTCACCTAGTTGTGAAGTTTCTTCATTGCCTTTGTGAATTCTTCCGCACTAGTGCTCCTAGTCGCAGTCTATTCTGAATCTCTCAGTTCAGAAATTCCCCTCGGTTGCATGCCATAGAAAATATGAAATGGACTCTGGCTTGTGCTTCGATTCACTGAATCATTATAAGCAAATTTTGCCTGTGGTAATATGTTGTCCCACTGGCTGTGGTTCTCTGTCACCAAGATTCTCAGCAAGTCTCCCAGACTTTTGTTGAATACTTCCATCTGTCCATCCATCTGAGGATGATAAGCCGAACTAAATGCCAAGTTAGTTCCTAGCTTCTTCCATAAGGTCCTCCAAAAATTCCCTATGAATTTGGTATCTCGATCTGAAACTATGCTCCTCGACAACCCATGAAGTCGAATGACCTCTTTGAAAAATGGATTAGCAATGTGAGTTGCATCACTAGTTTCCTGACATGGAATGAAGTGTTCCATCTTGGAAAATCTATCCACCACCACAAAGATTGAATCAACACCTCTTTGTGTTCTTGGCAACCCCAATATAAAATCCATGCTAATTGCATCCCATGGCGTCTCTGGTATGGGCAATGGCTGATAGAACCCTGCATTCTACTTTCTTCCCTTCAAATACTGGCAAATTATACATCTGTCCACGAATATCTTGACATCTGCTCGCATTCCCGGACAAAAATATGACTCGTTTAACTTTGTGAATGTCTTGTCATGACCAAAGTGTCCTGCCAATCCTCCAATGTGTTTCTCCTTTAGAAAATTCTCCCTCATGGAGCATTTCAGAATACACAGTTGATTACCTCTGAACAATAATCCTTCTTGGATCAGGTACTCTACCCACTGGCTCTGGTCTTTGAGAATTGGATTCTCAGCTACTTCATATGCTTCCTTAAAATCCTGATCATCAGCGTACATGTCCCTAAGGTCATCAAAACCCAATGTTTTGACTCTGAACTCCTGCAACAACAAACACTTCATGCTCAAAGAATCGACCACTTTGTTAGCAGTACCAGAAATATGTTTTATCACAAAAGTGAAATTATGCATATACTCAATCCATTTGACATGTCTTTGATTCATCTTCTCCTGTTGAGTTACAAACTGCAGTGCATGATTGTCACTGTACAAGACAAACTCTTTCGGGATCAAGTAATGTCTCCATTTCTTTAATGCCTGAACAATAGCATAGAACTCCTTATCGTAAGTGGAGTATTTCACCTTCGCCTCATTCAACTTCTTGCTGAAGTATGCTATCGGCCTATCTTCCTGAATCAAGACTACCCCAATTGAAAATCCACTTGCATCACATTTCACCTGAAATGTTTTCTGGAAATCCGGCAACACCAAAATTGGTCGTTCCATAATCTTCCTCTTCAATAGATTGAAAATTTTCTCAGCTTCCTCTGTCCAGTGAAAATACTTGTGTCTTTTCTTCACTATATCCATCATTGCTGCGCTAATTCCACTGAAATTCCTGATGAACTTTTGGTAGAAACTAGCCGATCCGTGAAAACTTTTCACCTCGAAAGTATTCTTCAGTGATGGCCAATTATTGATCACTTCCACCTTATCTGGGTCCATCCTCAACTCATTTGCTGAAATAACAAATCCCAAGTAATTGAGCTCTGTCTTCATGAATGAGGATTTCCTCATGTTTATCAACAACTTCTCTTGTTGTAACCTCTACATCACTGTAGCCAAATGCTTCAGATGCTTTGCCACTATTCTACTTTAAACCAATATGTCATCCAAATACATAATGACAAATTTCCTGATGAACTCCCTCAGCACTTCGTTCATCAACCTCATGAAGGTACTCAGCGCATTTGTTAAGCCAAATGGCATAACAAGCCATTCATACAAACCTTTGTTTGTTTTGAATGTTGTCTTCCATTCGTCACCTTGTCTCATGCGGATCTGGCAATAACCGCTTTTCAAATCAATCTTTGAAAAATATTTTTCTCCACTTAAGCAATCCATCAGATCATCCATCCTTGGCAATGGAAATCTGTACCTAATGGTTATCTTGTTGATCACCCTTGAATCAATACACATCCTCCAACCTCCGTCTTTCTTCGAACTGAGTATTGTTGGAAAAAAAAATGGACTCAGGCTTTCCCTGACCAAAACTTTGTCCAACAAATCCTAGACTTGCCTCTTAACCTCTTCATTCTCTTGCGGCATCAACCTGTACATGGCTTTGTTTGGAAAATTGGCTCTTGGTATGAGATCAATATGATGACTCACACTTCTGATCGGTAGCAACGAACGAGGTAATTCGTCCACTACTATATCAACAAACTCTTCCAACAGTTCCTGAATTTCTTCCGGTAAATCATCTACGCTTGTGCTAGTCAAAACAATCTTCGGTTTCCTGACCACAATGAACTATGGATCCTCCTTCTTCTTAACCTCTGTAAGAAGTTCCTTCCCACTCATGAGAAGTATTGTATTTCTTACTTCCATCTTTAACTCCTTATCTTTAATTGGAAGTAACATATGTGTCCTCCCATTCTTCTCTAAGGTGTATGTGTTCATTCTCCCATCATGAATTACATTTCTATCATATTGCCATGGTCTACCCAGCATTAGATGACAAAAATCCATAGGAATGACATCACAAAATATCTTATCATTATATCCTCCTATCTTAAATTCAACTAAACATTGTTTAGTGGCAGTTACCTAGTGTCCTTTCTGTAGCCATGAAACTCTGTATGGGCTTGGATGATCAGTCATCTCTAGCTCCAGCTTCTCTACCATCTCTGTAGAAATGAGATTATCCATGCTACCACTGTCTACAATGACCTTGCATACCTTGTCCTTGGTCTTGCAACCAGTCCGAAAAGGTCTGGTCCTTTGGAATGAATTCTCCACCTCCTTCTCAGGTGTCAAAAGGACTTTTCGCATCATCAACGATCTTCCACCTTCAACTTCTTCTGCCTCAACATCCCGCCTCTGTGCTTCGACGATGTGAGATTCTCCCCCTTCTTTATTCTTATCTAGACACTCATAAGACTTGTGCCCATTCTTTCCACATGTGAAGCATGTGATTACTCCATCTCTTCCTCTTCCTCTGCCTCTAGTACGAGGAAAAGTGTTGTTGTCAGCTTAATCTCCTCTCTTCTCAGTATGATTTCCTCTCTATTCAGCATATTGACCTCATTGTGAGGTTACACCTCTCTCAGCTCGTTTGCATTTAGGTCTAGACCCGAACTTCCAATCCTCCTTGGGCTTCTGATATTTGTCCTGGGCAACTGATTTGCCTATGGGCTGACTTCTACCTCGTCCCCTCTGACTCTTCTTTCGGATAAGCTTCTCTTCATCTTTCAGAGCCATATGATAAGCATCTTCCACCGTTTGGATGGTTACCATGCTCATCTCATCCTGGATATCATATCTTAGGCCATTCATGTATCTGGAAAAATTTTCATCATTTCTCTCCCGATGACCTGCCCTGATGTTCAGTTTATAGAATTCCTCAATGTATTCTTTCATTGTCATCAACTTCTGTCTCAGGTTTTACATCCTCCTAAACAGAGTAATTTGATAGTCCCTGGGGATGAATTTCTCCTTCATCTTCGCGGTCATTCTGTCCTAGCTCTTGATCTTCTGCTTTCCCTTGAAGCGTCTGTCAGCTTGTAGTTCATCCCACCACAATGCTGCGTGTCCCTTCAATCTCATGAAAGCATGCTTAACTTTCTTGTCCTCTTCAACATGTCCATAGTTGAAGTATGTGTCTAGAGCTCTAATCCAGTCTAGAAGCTTCTCTGCATCCAAGTTTCCCTCATAAACTGGAATGTCCATTTTCTCTCTTACACCCATCCTGGCAATAAATTTGATCAATCATTTGTTTGATGCATCTTCAGCTGCAACTTCTTCTTCACGTTCAGCCTCAGCTTCACTTTTGGAATCACTAAGATCCCTTGCAATAGCTATGCATCTAGCTCATAGAATGCACATCTCTCTTTCCATGGCTATATCAATCAGGTGTCTGCCTCTTCTTCTCAGCATTTCCCTATCCTCTGGATTGGGTGATTGCATGTCCCTTCTCCTTGGCGACATGGTGAATTTTCCTTCTCTGCTACAGAAATCAAAGAAACTTTTTGTGCTCTGAGACCAAACTGATTTCAAACGGCCTCCCAACACACCCACAGATCGGAAGGTCCCCGTCGACACAGGATCTTTCTTCCTTCCACAGCCCGAAGAACTCCAACCGGTTCTTCTATTCTCTATCGGGAATCTGTACCCACAGAAATTTCTTCACGGGATCTCCACTTTATAATCGGGAGATTGGACTTCGCGACTTCATGAGGTCAGTGATCGAACATTCAATCCTCGAATCCCCGATGTACGATGAAAGTCAAGGCTGACCTTTTCCTATCAGGAATTATTCTATCGCAATTTTGGCACTTGCGATGTAGAGTAGTTTGTATCCCCAACTCCCGACGCCCGATACGCAAAAACTCTGACACACGCATGAGTTGACTGTTCAACGGTCCCGTCACCTCTGTCGAGATTTCGGACTTCATGGGATCACGAATCCTAATGCGAATGATTCGGGACTTCTCACTGCAAAACCCCGATAAGGTATGCCACCTGTCCACCAAACCAACCCTTGTGGCCCCACACTATTCTATTAGCCGTCGGGATATTGCGTATCGCGATATCGTGATTCCCATTGCCAAGTTTACGAAGTTCAACCAACGAAACTCTGATATGCGAATACACATGTAAATCCGATGGCCCCTGTGGCTCAGATCTATGGTTCTACCCCTCCTGATCTTTGAACCCTTTGACGCTCTCGTCGTAATCTCCCTGCTTCTTCCTGAGATCTGATGGCTCATGAAATCTCATGAATCCTCCTCGGAGAATACCAATCATCCGTTCCTTCCTTGGTGAAATTTGCGAAGTGACTAAGTGTTCCTCCATGGAACTCATCCACTTGTGTGCAAATTTGCGATGCTTCTTACGAACTTCTAGTCACATCTTCCTTGCATTGTCCTTCAACAAATTTGAAGGCCCTATCCTTCCTGAGCTTTGTTATAATTCTGAGTCATATAAAAGACTCTTGCGTGCACTCCTTGCGACAACCTTCAAACACTTCTAAGTGTTGAAATTCTTCGACCCTGCGCACACCTGCAACAACAGCCTTTCAAATGCTCCTCTCAGGTTCGCAACCCTGAGACTTCACTCAGCCTGCACACTCCTTTCACGGCTCCTGTGCCTATCTACACTTCTATATGAATGAAAAAAAAAGATACCCTATCTGAACCCTCTGTCAACGCACTCCTTATGAACACTTCAACTGCACTCCTTGCAGGAGCTCTGACTTAGATAGAGAAACAATTGAAACTCATTCCCTTTCCCTTTCAGACTTCAACTCAACCATGAAATCATATACACAACACATAAAGAAAATGTATAACAGGAAAGCAAACATTGATGAGCATATCATTCAACATCAATACACAGAGAACAACACATAACCATGAATTTGAATAAACTCTTCTATTAATTCAAATATCCGTACATGGGTGTTCTTACACAACTCTCTACATGCCCTTGCTCCAATGCTTCATAATCTTCCCTAATGTTACAATACACAATGAGGGTGTCTATATCCCGTTTCCCTCTTGCGCTCTCAAACAATCTAATCTAGAATTAAATTCTATCTACCTGCATTAACTACTTTAAATTCCTTCTACCTACTAAGGACGAGAGAAATCGCTCAAGGTCTGTTTATAATTTACAAGTGCACCTCATCTTAATGGCTCATTTAAGATCGCGCAACAACTTTAAGGTATTTTCAAAATTTGTGTTGGCGCTTGTCCAGCTGTCCGATTTCCTTTGCGCTGGCTCGCTTGATATTAGTGATGCTCCTTCATCAAGTTTTGAAGGTCATGAAGATTCGAAGAGAAAAGTGCCAAAATTACGAAAGTCGTCCATCTCAGTGGATGATTGAATCATGACCGTTGATTCTAATAAAGCGCTCATGCACTTGTCCCACCTAAGTGTGAGGTCACTTCCATGGGGAATATGGTAAAAAGGTTTAAAGGGACATAACGTAAGTCGCTTAGTTGGTAATCCTATGGTTCTACACCATTGGTCATATGTTAAATATATATGAAAGGGAAGACTGTAATACATCGTTTATATTAATAAGTCTGTGTTTCTATGTTGTTTGTCATATGCGATACGTGTTTCATTATATATCGCTATAGTTGGTAAAACCCGTGGTCCTGTGACACATTGTCATATATGTTGGCTTGAAGGAAGTGCCTCCACGGAATCTAGTCTCTATGAAGATAACAGATTCAAGAACGAATTGAATGGATGAAATTGGTGCATAAGTGATCAATTTACAAAAATCTATTATAGTGAAAATAAATAAACAATAATCAATGATTGATTAATCGAAGAGGCATGATGTTTGAAATGAAGGGACACAATGTTTCATATCTCACACTGTTTTGAAGAATTTATAAACGTGGAAGAGGGCTGAGAAGAAATGTGTCTTTGGAGTTTGAATCAGAATATATATTAATCAGAGAAGCAGAGAAATATGTAGTGAAGAAATTATGTTTGCAGTCGAGTAAAGAAGATCAAAATCCAAATAATATTCTAAGAAGATATCAAAGGAAAGATGTGAATTACAGAGAATATGAAATGAGTGTCTTATGATATACCTATGATCATAAGATTGAGTTGATTCTATAATGGATCACTTCTACTAGAGTTGAATAAACTCTAGTTGGATAGACTGGGTTCTATCAGAAAGCTGGGACTTGCAACAAGCTGAGTCTTGCACCAAGCTAGGTCTTGGCAGAGAGTTAGTGCTTCGCATTTCAATTGGTGCTGAAACATTTAGTTGGTGCTAAAGAAAATCCTCTCTTACATATATTTATATTACTATGTTAATATTTATTATACAAAAGATTATACAAACATATGGTGTCTTTGTGTGCATTGTAATTATGATGTGATTGTTCTTAATCTGTTCAAATATGTTTTAAGTGGTAACTAGTGAAAAGAATTTGTTAAAATAGTCCACACACTAATTCACCCCCCCCTCTTAGTGAGGGCCATGTGTTCTTCAATTGGTATCAGAGAAAGGTTCCTTCAAAACACAATTTAAATATTGGAAGGTAGATCCTAAAGAAATGGGTGGACACATGGTTCTCTTTGCAATTGAAGCTCCTTTATTTGATGGAACAAATTACTCCTCATGGAGAGAAAATATGAAACAATATTTGAAGTCAAAAGGATTTGAAGTTCATAATTTAGTAGTAATCAAGTCGTGGGACTTAACTACATCAAAAAATCTATCCAATATTACAGTCCAAAGAAGAGAAAGTAAGAATAATGAAGTGGAATTGAAGATTCTTCTCAATGGATTATCAAATACATTCAAGACAAGCATAGGACTATGCACATCCTCCAAGGACTTATGGCTAAAGTTAGAAAAGATGTATCAAATAAAAAATAAAGACACAAAATACATTCCTATCAAGGATGAAGATGAAGACTCGACCATCAATAGAAGTAAGGATTCTCCACAAGATTTTGATTCCAATAACAGTGATATTGAATCCTCCTCTACAAGCAATGTAAAAGACTCATATACAATAACATAATGTTCTGTTAGCATCTATCCCATGGAAAAATAAGAAGAAAAACTATCAAAGGCCAAAGAAAAGGTTGATTGGAGTCTCTCTGAATATCTCTATCACCATAATGAATCAGACTATAGATATCATCGTGACTACACTCAAGAATACCTTGAAAAGAGTAAAAAACATGTCTTTAAAATAAATCAAATGCTCAAGGATAGTGAAAAGATAATATATTAACAGGACAATCACTTAGAAGAGAAAGATGAGGATATCGAGAAGCTGAAGAAAGAAATTAGTTAAGTAAAAGAAAAGGAGAAGGAAGATGATGAGCTTAGCAATCAGAAGCATATCCTAGAAATAAAAGAAAAGCTTAAAGATAATGAAGAAATCATATATGAGCAAAAGATTCAGTTAGAAAACAAAGAAGATGAGATCAAAAGATTGATAACAAAAGTTGTTTATCTAACAAAATAAAATGAAGAGAAAATCAATAGACTAAAAAATAAAATTAGTCAAGCAAAAGAAGAAAAGAAGGAAGATGATGTCTCAAGAAAAAATATTGCAGATCTAAAGGAACTAAGGGAAAACTATGTCAATCTTAAAATCCAACTTGAAGAAGACAAAAGGAGAGAAGAAGTAGTAAGGAATCAGTTGAACAAAAAGGAAGAATCTTGTCATGAGCTGGAAGCAGAAGTTGTAAATCTTAGAAAGAAGGTTGAGAAGTCAGACACCCAAAACAAGTTCTTGAACAACTCCATAACCTTGGATGATATCTTGGATAGTCAGAGATCAAGATCAATACCCCTAAGAAATCTTATGCAGGTCCTTCATTTGCAAAAAGTGAAAGCAGGTATGAATC
>JZKD02S1773905.1:32176-67030 GCA_000966675.3 Picea glauca
CTTACTGATTGAAGGTTGTGGTAATGGGCTCATGATGTCAATGTGAATCAGACCAAGAGGCGAATAATCTCTCTATGCCTTCCATTTGTCAAACTTTTGCTCTGGATGCTTGCCAAGAATGCATCCTTGACATACACTGCTTGTGAATTTAATAGTTGGCAATCCTTCTACCATGTTTTCCTTGTTTAGTTGATGCAAGTACTTATAGTTTATATGGCCAAATATTTCATGCCATAACCTTCCGATATCATTAGATTGTGACAGAAATATAGTGCTAATAGATTTAGGAACAAAGTGGGAGAAGAAATACAAACGAGAACCGTGATCTTCACTTCCATGTGCAAGCTGTGAGCCTGTGGAAATGTCAGTAATCACTGTGGAGTCCGGAGTGAACTCCACCTTCCTTCCAGATCCAGAATGAGTGATATGATATATCGAGGGAATATTTGCAGAAAGTGAGGAAACATGAAGAAAATTTTTTAAGCAGCCCCCTTCAATATCAACAATTCCTTCTCCGCACACCTTTGCGGATGTGGCATCTCCCAAGTAAATTAGGGATCTGGTGCTTTCTTCGATGGAGGAAAATTCATCTTTTGATGCAGCCATATGTTTTGATGCACCTGAATCAAGGATCTAAGATGATGGAGTGGATGTGAAAGCCATTAAAGCATTACCATCTCATGCTCTCCCTCCCTTTCTGTTATCATCTTTCTTCTTTGCATTTCGGGCACTGTGAGATTGTGTTTTTGCAATTTCTTAGCCATCTCATCAATAGTATTCCTCGTGCAATTTTCTTCGGGATGAAAACCTTTGGAACAGTAGCTGAAAAGTTTTATTTCCTTCTTCTTCTTTCCCTTAGGCTCAGAAGAGTTCTCTTAAGATTGTGCGGATCTCTCCTTCTTTGATTCAGGAAATTTACCCGTTCTTTTTTTTCTTGTCTTTTCCACTGCTCTTTGGAGCATCAGTGGCTGCAAGTGCTTGGTTCTTGGAATGCTTGATGGAATCCATTTGAACTAAATTAGCTTGTTCTTGAGTCAATTCTGCAATGAAATCATTCAATGGAGGCATTTTCCATGTTTCCTGAGTCAATTTAGATGCTTGAAAAGATGATACAAATATGGAATATTCAGGGCCTAGTTTCGAGAGAATTGAAAGGATGAGTTGATCTTCCTCTTTCTTGAATACACATGAATTAAGTTCAATGAGGGAGATTTGAACTTGGTGAATAATTCTTGCAGGTTGTTGAAATGAATTGGACTTAGGGATATGATTTCATTCTCCAGTTGATGCACTCTCATTGCATCCTGCTTGTCGAATAGTCCTTCCAATGTGGTCCAGACCACATCGAGAGTAGTGGCTCCAATGACATGAAAGAGGAGATCTATGGAAATTGATGGGAATATCAGCCCAATTGATTCATCTAATTTATTGAAATACTTTATCTTCTCTGCTGCAGTAGTCGGTTATTTCTCTATTCCCATTGTTACCCTATAAATCCCTTTGCTTTGGAGGAGCAGAGAGATCTTTGTCTTCCATTTGAAGTAATTGAAAGGATTTAGAATGAGTTTTTTGGATTGAGAGAAATGATCCATTGCTGATTGATGCACCTCCTGATGGTCTATACCTGCAAATAAAACCATGTACAATCCACTATATTCAATCTAGCTCTGATACCATGTAGAATTCCTGCAGAAACCTCGATAGATCTAGAATTCTAGTTAAATTGAACACATACAATTTGATGATATTAAAGAGATGAGAGAAATTTTTTGCTCCATAAAATAGAGAATTATATTAATCAAAAATGAATATACATGAGCAATCATCCTCAAAAAGAAGAGAGAAGGTGAATATATAGAATTTCCAACATAGAAATTCTAGTCAAAAAAAGCTAGAAAAAGCTAAAATAGGTGTCATAAGCTAAGGGAAACCACATAGTTCGACCTAGACCACTAAAGACACATGTTACACACTCATTAATGCCCACAAGAGTCAAGTGATGCAAATTATCTCACTTAAGCTCACTTAACTAACAAGAGAAGTAGTTCCAACTCACTTAACTGACCCAAAATAATAGTTACTAATAATAGTAATGGGAAAAATCATTAATTAAGGAATAAATCTCTCACTCAAAGAGGAGGTGCGCATTCCCCAATAATGGATGAGTTTTTGCATGGGGGAGTTGTAATAAATCAAGAATAAATCAAGAAAATCAAGAACTGGGAGTTGAGTCTTGATCTAAAAATAGCAGTTTTCCCTAAAATCTAGGGATGAGGCGCCCTTCTTCTCTATGTGGCCAAATTAGGTGAAATAAAGTGTGATGGAATGTATTAACCAAGATCTAGGAGTCTAAGCTAGGTATAAACTAATGTAATTTAGGGTTATGCTCCAACAAACCACACCCCGGAAAACTTGCATAAGTCAAATATACAGTATAATAAAACCTTGACTTGCTTTTTACAAACAAGTTGTGCATTTGTAGGGTTTTACTAGGAATTTGTTACCTACTTTTGCACAACATTGTCTTTTATGGCTAAAAATGAAAATCTAAGTATATAAGATTATGTAAAATGGATTAGAAACTCGTTTACAGTTTAAACCACTCAAATTGAATGAATTTCCATAAATGAGAGTGCATTTTAGTGTAGCCTAGCATGCAATTTGCACCAAGGCAAAATTTTCCCTCTTTGTCCTACAGAACAAATTTTGGTATTTTTCCACAGCAAAGGGTTTTAAGTTTCCAATTGCACAAACAAAGGTATAGACAGATGTATAAATTTTCTAATGATAACCACAGACCTTCCTCTATCATCAATGAATTTAAACTTTCAACCCCCAAGAAATTTTCTTAGATAGCTAACTACTTTATCCCCATTTGACATTATCTCTTATAGGAGGAGGATGTCAAGTTTATTCAGATCAATAACCCTTTTCAAGGCTCATTTTTTGAAGGGGGTGATTGAGCCCTAAGACTTAAAGGTTATATATATCCTAAGGAACCCTTAATATGGGCATTGTCCACTCTAACAAACCCTTACATTATCAACTATTTACCAAACATAACCTTATTCATAGATCTGTTTTTGAGTGAAATAAATGGACTTATTTCCTCTTCTTTGCAACCTACTTCCCCTTCCATATTTTAGAACTATTCCCCCTTCAATTTCCAACTCTTAGCCATACCTTTTGATTTTCTTATAGGTAGATTCAAACATCATTATAAATATGCATTAAATATCTCTTAAAGATTGTAGAAAAACACTAAAGATCACAAAAAGAATCACATATAAGAAAAGTATGAGTCAAAACGGTATTGATCTTCCATAAAATTGTCATAACAGTAGGATTTTTACATACATATAGACATCATACAATTACATTATCCCTTACAAAACTAGTCGGAAAAGTGAAGTACATATCCCACACCTTTGTTCTCTCTGAATATTCCTCCTATTGTCTCTTATCTAACAAGCCTCTCCTTTCTTATCACTCTATTTACAACCTTTATATCACCTGATTCCCACAAAAAATGCCAAAATGTAGAACTTTTTTAGAATGCCTATATATTTATATGATCCCCATGGGAACAAACTTGATCCATATGGTGGTTACATAATTCAATCATAATTAGCTTTACATGTCCTTGAGTGAGTTGTTATAGCTTGTGGTTTTAGAAACATGCCTTGGTGATCTGTGTTTGACGATGGGGTGCCATGCGGTCCTTGAGATAGTCGTCAACTATGAGGCAAAATACTAATGATGATTGGACTCGGTTGCAATACTGACGAATATTGAAGCACCAAGATAAAAAAATAATAAAATTTTGATGATTAGTTAGTAATGTATGACGATATGATCGATTTTATCTGTACTGGAAAAACTCCTCATCGAACTTCAACACCATATGTAGTAGTGTGTATATTAAGTGTTTAACAAAAGAATGTAATTGAGGAATGGTTCCTCTAATATTTTAATATTAAAACCTAAAAGTTACGGTTCGAAGAATCCATTTATTGAGTTGTTAAGAAGTCTTCTTTTGAAAAGTGGAATCCTTGAACCTTTTCCTATAAATGCACACCATCTTACCTAGTAAGTTTTTTAATATTTTGAGATTATTTATTTGACATGAATCTTCTTAAAAGATTTATAAATATTTATTGATGCTCAATAATTTATTTATATATTCCTCATTCAATGGTCTAACTTGGAATATCTCATGTAAAATTTACAAACCCAAATTCTACGTTTTCTAGAAATTTAGGAGATGCACTCTACTTTTATGAAAGTCGGTAGTGTATTGAATGTTAGTTAACCATGGAAAACCCATGAGCATGTCACAAGAATGTTGAGAATACTTGTGTGCATAAGTTGAAGTGCCTTATTTGGCTGCATTTTTATGAAATCTTGGGTTTTAAGGGTGCAATTGATGCCCTAAAGGGTAATAATTGTAGTGTGTGACAAATAACACTTTTATATGATGGTAATGATATCAAATGATTCTACTATACAAATTTAATTCCTCTTTCTTACTCACATGCGCCTCTTTGAAGAAAGTAGTTGTTTCCCCCTACCCCTAATAACTTGTGTTTTTTGTGCATATATTGTTTTGTAATAAAAGTGAATGATTATGAAGGATGCTAAGATGTGTTTGCCTTTGTTATATGATGGTTTATGTCATGATTTTGTCTCAAGACCAATTGTGTTTACCTTATGAATGTGTTGTGAGATGTTATGTATCTATGCACATTTAAATAACGTCAAGAAGCACGTTGAGTAATGAATCATATATTATATTTATAAGGATTAAATGTATAATGGATATCAACTTTACATAATGTTTTAGATTCTTAAATATTTTATTTAATTGATTTTATAATTAAACTCTTTAAACTTTCCTCTAGAATAAAAGAGATTGGTTATTTCATCCATACTCAAAACTATATGAAGTTGTTGATTAGATAATGTTTTGTCTCCATTATGAAAATGTATAAATGTTAATGTAATTTCTTACATTGGTATTACCATCAATATTTAATGGTATCCACTCTTCTTTGGAGGTTCTGACATGTTTAAATGTTATGTATTATTGATCACTAAGTGAGATGGCTTGATGAGTGAGGAGTTGTTTACCTACAAAGATAAGATTCTTATATGGTGTTTAATAAATTCATTATTTAGTGTATATGGTGTTTAATGCATGGGTTTAAAGGTGTTCATCCTGTATTTTAAGATTTCCATCCTTAAAAGCGAAGACACCTTTAATCCATGGTGTTGCAGATGACTTTCAAGATGAATTTGTCTTATGGTTGTTGTGAAGGAGTTTAATTGATGTTAAAGTAGTCATGTTTGGTGGTATATTGGTATTGATAATGAGACTTAGTTGTAACCACCCTTGAGGGAAATGTGTGCATTTAAATGTGTAGATATATTATACTTATCATTTTCTATAGAGTAAAACTATTATTCATGAAGAGGAGTGTATATGTTTATTGATATGAATGCATGGATGGGTTTAATTATGAAACAAGAAATGGTATATGTTATGTTTTTGTAATTCCATTGTTACCTAGTTGTCTTAATCTTGAAGGTTATGTTGTGTTGTGCACTTTGAATGTTAGTTTCAAGTGAACTATATGCCACCCTTCAGAATGAACCAGAGTGAAATAATCATATAGCAAGTGTGCAAGAGAGTTATTTATGACATGGTATAAGGAATCTCATCCCTTGTCGATAGTTCTTGTATGAAAGAGAGGAAAATAATTTAATTAATCCTTTAAAACTTTTCATGGGAATGATTATGAACTTTCATATAACAAACTAATCTTAATGTTGAAGTTAGTATGGATTGTTGTTGAATCATTGTAAGGTTGATGCAGATAGGGTAATAAAGCCATTTTATGTGAAGGAATAATTTAGGGTGTTATTATTGGTTGATCCTCCAATGGAGATAAGGTATTGACATATGAATTGGCTTGTCTTGATGATGTTCAATTATTTCATGAATAAGTCAAAAATGAACTCAGTCCATAGATCTTATTAAAAAGTATAAGAGTACCACAAATTTGGATGAAATTATACCATTAGACCTTGGATTTGGTAGGTTGGTAAAGATTTGAACTTGGAATGAATCGATGTATTTGGTTTCTTATCAAGAAGATTCTGAACTATTTCACTAGGGGTTGTATGGGCTCAAATAAATAAATGACAGAATAAAAACCCTAACAAGCATAGTTATGGATCAGCACGAGCATAAAAATTGAATGATATGTATTTACATTTGAAAGATAAAATACAGTCATTTTATATAGTACATATTTTCCAAGTAGAATGCATTGTGTGAACATGTGAATGCATATGTGTTCATTTTCTTTAAAAGGACACAACATGATTATGAAATATTCTCTTGAAATGTTGTATATGTTGCAATTAGAAAGTTTTGTTATGAAACAAATGATACGTCTAAATATGTTAAGTAGGAAAACTATATTGAAAATAATTTCAAACAATATCAATGGAATAAAACCCATAAGAAGAGCAAAACTATTGTCATCCACTTAAAAGCTAAGTATTATGATCATGTTTGATTATACTTAAATTTGCTTGCCAAGGAAGAGTTGAATTTGAATTTGATTGATTCTAATTCATTTGAATATTATTGATGGTGAAGATTTTAATAAATCTTATATCCATATGATTGATATGTTGTATATATTTCATTATGATTGAAATTTTTGGGTTGTCTTTGTTGTTTTTGATATGTGGACTACATCTAGGAAGGTAGTTAAGTAAAAATGGATGTAAAGCATGATTCCATGCATACTAAAAGGGGATTCATTTGTCATATCCTCATGAATATCAATACATATCAAGTATGTTAGAATTCATAATTTCATTAGAGGATCATCACAAGAAAACATAAACTTATGGAATCAATGCTAACCTATATTCATTCCAAATCCACTAGCATGTGTCAATGTAATTTCAATTTTTTTTTGCCTAGCTACTTGGTCCAACACTTTGTTTGATGGGTCCTGAGGTTATCATGGTTTGAATATGTCAAGCTACTTATGTGATTCAACTATCATCCCATTATATTACAGACACTTGCTTGCACTCCTTCTTTTCAATAGATAGAACTATTAATGAATCCATCCACATATTGTTTACACTATGAGTACTATAGAGCCTACCCATATCATAGATGTCTCTGGTAGTTGAAAATATGTCAATAAATTTTTAATATAACACTTTTGCAGCATCAGGGATCCTTCAATGGTGTATTTTCATATGACTATTTTTTAGTTGCAGGGAAATCCTCCCAGCTAAAGAATGACAAAATGAAACTAAGATAGGTAAACCGGGAAAAGTTAAACCTAACATGTTTTGCAACCATTGTAAATATATAGAATGCCTGCAATAAAGATAGGGTACTATAGGAAATCGTCTTCTTCTTTCATAAATCTTGCAAACAACAATTCCATTATAAAAGGTAATATGTGCAAGTTAATTCCTTGAACGTAATCATAGGTAAGATTAAGGCTAAACAATGTGACTCATTGTTGAGAAAAACATTACAGATTTAACTTTTACATGGTATTTCCTTGATAGAACATTATTAGAAACTTGCACAGAACAATTCCAAAGTTGAAAAATTAGTGGATAGGATGATTTTCATATATGTGATCCACTGAAAGAATTCCATTCACTTATCTTGTATGTCTTGCCAATTTCTAACCAGGTTTCTCTTTATAATTATTGGTCATCTCATGGTGGGATGTTTCAATTAGGGAAATTCTTTTATTTTTTGACCATCAATTTAAAGCTTATAACACCATAAGAAATAATTGTTTTATTGTGTATATATTGATATTTTACCACACTAAAGACATTGACTATGTAACTATTTCAAGACCATATTTTTCAAACATCAAATAATTGTTATAATGTTATGAATCTAGAAGATTTTCAAAAAACGTAGAAGACTTGAGCATGCCAGACACATGCTCCAATTTGAATGAACTCTGGCAAAGAATCAAATTTGACCTCTAAAACAAGAATATTCATTGCTTAAACATCAAGAGTGAGAAAGAAACATGAATGCATTACTAATATGGAAAAAAAAACATGATGGTGAGAAAGTTGTTATATGTAAATAACATTAAGGAGGTTATGATAAAAATGTTGTATTACTTTGCCCAGATGCAGGAAAGCATCACACCATATTGAAATAGACACACATAAATAAATATCCTCACTGACTCAACTGAAAATGGCATGTAAAATTTTTCATTAGATATGTAAAGTAGAAAACAATAAGACCTTAGCAAAATTCAAATTTATTCACTTATCCACTCTTTAGAATATTTTCTTTCAATTAACAGATATTCCTAGAGTAGAAGGAAATGGGTATAATTCCCTCAAGCATTTGATAATGCACAGCAGAAGGTGCTAAGATCCAACCTATTTGTGGTCTGAGAAGCATCTGTAAGGATTATGGCGATGCAAATCTAGTGCACAACCTTTGTGAAATTCTTCTTTCAAAGCCAACAGATGTTAGATTTTGGCACATGTAGTAAAAAATAGATGATTCAAACTAAGGATAGAAATAAACCATATTTAGCTTGGATTTGTATCTTTCATTTGGGAAATATCCATAAATATCGTTTGAAATTGAAATTATTATCTTTATTAACTTGGAAACTATTGATACACATACTTTGTTTTTTTCAATTATAACTTATCTTTTCTGTGAATGCAAGCTACAAGATGGAAATACATATCTTTTCCAAAGTCAACTATATACCCCCCACAATTCTTATCTCATTTCTCCTCCAAAATTGAATCCCAAAAAATGGGGATGATAGTCAGTTTAAAAATATTGAAGCAATATATTTAACAGATGGCAAAAAGGATACCAAATTTAATTCATATAGAGGAATATTATTTTACTTGACCACAAACCATAGAGTTTTTAAAAACAAAATATATCAAGAACTTCCAGAGAAATAGAGTTAAAATTATTTTTTTTAATTTGCAGGACAACCATCAACTAAGCGAGCAATCTCCACCCAAACATAGGTAGTCCATTGTAGACACCACCCCCTATCCAGGCTATGATACCACCAAGGAAAAGAAGGATAACGTTGAATTCTCAGGTAAGCATCTCTATCTGAAGAAGAAAAAGATTACTAACCAAGTATCTCATTATTGAGTTCATGAATATAGAGAAACCCTTGGAACCCACAAATTTTTCCCACACTACACAAGGAGGTTTTCATTCTTTTCTCAACTGTCTCTCAGAACTATCCTCCATTCAATATTGTTTAGTGTGCATGGAAAATCTAGGGTAATATCCCTCAACTCTAGTAGAAATTATCTTGGTTCTTGGATTTTCCATAGATCTCATGGCTTCATTTTATTTGTTGGTCTGATCCATTATGGACTTGGATATATTTTTATGATGTATCCCCCCCTAATAATATTATCCTTCCCATTTTTCCATAGCCTCTTCCTTCCCATTAAATTTTTCCATGGATTCCTCATGGCAAGAAAATTCCAATTCAACTTATTTCCTATTTCCAAGAATGTGGGGGAAACATCTTGTTGTTTTTAGGAAAAGATGGCTTAGATTGAGGAATTTGTTTCCTCAAATCCCCTTAACCTATTTTAGCTTGGAAACTCAAATTTAAAATGGGTGAAGGTTCAAGGTAATATATGCATATGTTTTTAGGAATAAACCCCCTTACTATTTGAAAATTGGCTGCCATTGATGTCAACCCTAGAAGAAGTCTATAAGCCTCTAAAAGTGATGGGTGTATTTGAAGAAGTCTCCAAAGTGGTCCCCTTATGGTGTAGCTCCAATCATGGCCCTCATGGGAAGATGCTTTGAATAAGTCTACAAGAAGCCCTGGAAATAGGATTAAGTATGGTTAAGTGGTTAAGAATCCCCATAGGTGTGGTAATGAAGCCTGAATTTGAATGGGAAAAGGAACATGAAGGACATTCAAAATACATGGAAAAATCCCATAGATGATAGTCCTTGTCATGTCGTTTCCAATTGTAGGTGGTACGCCACATGGTTCCTTATGGTTGAGAATTTATGCCCTATTAAAGATGAATCTGTGAAGTATGGTCAATAAGCCCCTGATCTAAGGTCAAAGAAGTTATAAGATGACCCAAAAATCAAGAAAAGGAGACAAACGGTTGCAAAAAGAAGTTACAAATCGACCCTAAAGTTAAGTAAAGGAAGTACTTGGAAAAGTATAAATACACATTAAGGACCTCTCATTTGGTGTGTGAGAGTGTGGAATGGAACTAGCATAAGTGATACTACACTTGTGCAAGGAGTATTGGTGATATCAGCAAAGGAAATGTCTGCAAGGTGGCAAATCTAGCCTATGAGAAATGAGGTTGAGGAGACCAAAGTGTACATAGGTGATTGTGCTAGTTTTATGAGGTTATGCGTGGTTTGCATAAGGGTGACGCATGTAAGTACGTGGGTTGCATATGAATGAATCACATATAAGGTATATGCATATTGTGGTGGAAGAAAGCATGGGTGTTCGTGGGTTGACAGTGGTTGAATCGTGTATATGTGTTGAAGTTGAAGAAGGTTTGAATACTTGATATCCCATGCACCAGGTTGTTCCTCGTGATTAAAGGTATGTGTCTATGTATGTTTTGAGGTTATATATTGGAGGTATAGATACATGCTTGAGTCATGTATTTGGCACATAGTTTGATTCATATTATGGTGATTTTGAGCAGATGATTTGGAGGATATTCTTGGAGATCTTGGCATAACTTTATGTGGTTGTATTATCTTTTATGATGATGATGTATCATTATCAGTGACAGTAAAAATGACAGTTTGAATCTATCATTTATATTAAAGGGAGGAAGGAAGGGGCAAGGAAAGGGATTTGTATCTTCCTTCATGTTGGAGAATGTAAACTAGGGGGTTGGAGCCTCGTTCCAGTTGGTGTTGGAGAATTTAGGGAGTTGCAGCTTCCTTCAAGTTGGTGCCTGTAAATCGGGGGGTTGTTTCCTCTTTCCAATTGGTTCTGGAGAATTTTGGAAGTTGGAGATTCCTATGAATGTAATCTTCTAATATATAAGAAAGCATTTAATGATTTTCTCCCATTTGGGTTTCCACATATAATTCTTGTGTATTGTGTATTTGTGGTTATATTTTTATGAATGAAATCATAAGTGATAAATTGTTTATATCTTAAATGCTTACATGTTGTGATTTAAAGTGTAAAAAAGTGCCTAATATTGATTCACCCCCCTCTCAATATTAGTAATCCAACAATTTGTATCATAGCAGGTCCTTCAAAAATAGTTTAATCATTGGAAGGTAGATCATGGATTACTTTAAGATTGGAACAACATTGTTTGATGGTCATAACTATGCCTTATGGAGCAGAAGGATGAAAACATTTTTGCAAGAACAAGGATTTGATGTTTGGAAAGTAGTAGAAGATAGATACAAGGTAGTGGCCACTCCCCCAATAGATAAAGATGGAAAGAATCTTAGTGCAAAAATTTTGAAGGATAAAAATGTTATTTTGAATGGCCCGGTTGATTCAGTATATGTCAAGGTTTTCATTGTGACTCTACAAAGGATGTTTTTGACAAATTTCAAAATGTCTACAAAGGAGATGCCAAAGTCAAAGGGGCCAAGCTTCAAACTTATATAGGTCAATTTGAAAAACTGAAAATGACGGAAGATGAAGATATGGCAGCTTGTTTTCTACGAGTTGATGAAATAGTGAATGTTATTAAAGGATTAGGAGAAGAAAATAAAGAACCAATGATTGTTCAAAAGGTACTAAGGTCTCTTCCAATGATATTTGATCCTAGAATTTCATCCCTATAATAAAGAGTAGATATTTCTACATTGATCACGAACGATCTACATGGGATAATTATAGCTTATGAAATGAGAACAGAACAGGATAATCCATCCAAAACGGAAGTAGCTTTAAAAGCATCCAAGAAAATAATAAATAATAAGAAAAAGTCAAAGTCAAACTGCAGTTGAAGTGATGATTCAAATGAAGATGAATAAATAGCCAACTTCGTAAGGAAGTTGAAGAGAGGAACTGGCAAGTACAAAGGTAAGCTTCCTTTAATATACTTTAATTGTGGTAAAATTGGCCATTTTTTTGCTAAATGTCCTTGTGCTAAGAATTCAGAAAGTGATGAAGAAGAAGTTCCCAAGAAAGAAAAGAAACACCAAAAGGGAAATAAAAGGAAAGTATTCAAGAAAATTATTTACTCAAGAGAAGATAGTTCCTCATACGATGAGGATGATGATAGTGTTAGTGACTCAGAAAGAGTTATCTTTATGGCATTGGAAACTCAACAAAATGATGAAGAATATTATGAAGAAGAAGGTGAAGTAGATCTTGAAGCAGAACTAATCAATGCCTTAAGTGAGCTAAAAAGAGAAAGGAAGAAAAACAAGCCACTCAAAGAATAATTGATCAATCTAAAAGAGGGTTCTCAATATCCAAACTCTAAAGAAGTCCATCATATGATTATAAATCTAAAGGTCCAAGTAGAAGAAGCCAAAAGGATTGAAGAAACACTCAAAAACCAGTTGGAAAAAAAAGAGAAAATGAAGGAAAGATTGCAAGAAGAAATAGTCTCACTAAGGAAGGAACTTCAGAAGAAGGACATGCAACAGAACAACACCAAAATATTATATGAAATCATTAGCATTCAAAGGCCATACTATGACAAGTGTGGACTAAGATACAAGAAAAATTATACGGAAAAGGCTTTGAGTTCCATGACGACAGAAAAGGAAGAAGAACAAAAGAGTTATGCAAAGCTCATCAGAGGTCCCATCAAGAAGGAAGAAGGAAAGTCTTCAAAGGAGAACATTCGAGAAATTGAAGAATATTACGGAAGAGCTACACCACCTACAAGACACAGAACATGGAATCAGCAACAAGCAATGGAGAGAACTCAAGAAGAATATTACAGAAGAGTTGCACTACCTAGAAGATCCCCCACACTTAGGTACCAAACTATTTTCTTGGTTTGTGTTATTCCTGTAACAATTTTGGGCACAAGGATACAAATTTTAGAGCCTATGCTAAGAACATATGAAACTATGAAGTCTACTCTAGAAATAATTCTCTCAGAAAGCCTCATGAAGCGTACAACAGAAACTATAACAGTTTTGGTTCATTAAATAATGAAGTAGAATGCTACAATGCAACAATTTTGGACACATGGCCAAAGATTGTAGATTGAATGTTCCTCCAAAGGAACCAAAGTAGGATCTCAATAGTCGTGTAAAATAAGCATCAAGGATATGGAAAAGGAAGGAAGATAAACTAAACATTGAAGAATGTTTGATTTCTTTGCACGCCCAAAGTATAAAAATTGATTGGTACATTGATAGTGGTTGTTCAAAGCACATGATAGGTGAGATGGAAAGGTTTGTAACTCTAAATAAATAAATATATGGATCATTTTCGTTCGGGAATGATAAGTCAGCCAAAATTATAGGAAAAGGCATAGTCAAGCTTGGAAGAAAATATGTCATGGAAGAAAATGTCCTACTTGTCGAAAATATGAAGCATAATCTGCTAAGTGTGAGTCAAATGTGTGACCATGGACACACACTTCTATTCGACTCAAAGAAATGTGAGATAAGGAAAGAAGGATCAGGCAAGTTGGTGGCGACAACAATAAGGACTCCAAACAAAATATACATCTTAAATGATATTGGGAAGGAAATATGTTGCTTGGGAAAAGAAAATGAAAGTTGGCTTTGGCACAGAATAATGAGTCATATGAACTTTGACAATCTTGTCAAAATCTGCAGAAAGGAAGTAGTAAGAGAAATGCCTGAAATTTGAAAGCCAGCCAATACTATGTGTAAGCACTGTCTACAAGGAAAGAAAACAAGAACAAAGGAATACTCTACAACAAAATCATTGGAGATTGTACACACTAATATATGTGTACCGATGAGAACAAAGGGGATGAATGAAGAATAGTACTTCATGCTACTTATTGATGATTACAAAAGAATGACCAGAGTTTTTTTTCTCAATAAAAAGTTAGAGGCATTTGAATTTTTCAGGATATTCAAAGAGATGGTTGAAAATGAGACTAATTTGAAAATCAAGTGCTTCATATCAGAAAATGGAGGTGAGTTCAAATCAAAATAATTCATGGACTTTTGTGAAGAACATGGAATAAAAAGGGAATTTTCAACAGCAAGAACACCTCAGCAAAATGGATTCGTTGAAAGGAAGAATAGAATTGTACAGGAAATGGCCAGAACCATGTTGAAATATTCCAAGTTGGGTGATATGTTTTGGGTACAAGCAGTACATACAATCGTTCATATATTGAGAAGATGAATGCTTATAAGTAACAATGTCCAGACTCCATATGAATTATGGAAGGAAAGACTGGAAAACGTCAATCACTTTAGAGCATTTGGAAGAAAATGTTACATAAGAAGAGAAGATAACAAGATTGGAAAATTTGACTCTCGAGTTGATAAAGGAATACGGGTTGGATACTCAAGCAAAAGCAAGGCATACAAATTCTACAACCTAAGACTCAAAAAAATAGTAGAAAGCATCAATGTAAATATTGATGAAATAAATGTGTTTAAGACTAGAGAAGAAAGCATAAATTCAAAAAGGCATGAAGTAGAAGAAGAGCTAATTTAGGAAGAATAAGTAGAGGAAGAACCAGAAGAGAAGAAACCAAAATTAGAGAAAGAAGAAACATAAGACAATCAACAAGATTTCTAGACACCTGCTAAAACACCTAACCATTTTGTTCAAAAGAATCATCCACTAAAACAAATTATTGGAGATAAAAATGCAGGAATAGAAACCAGAGGAAGAAGATGGGCACGTACACCAGAACAAAGATATCTAGCATTATTATTCATAGTTGAACCAAGCATCTTTGAGGAAGCCAAAAATGATGAATATTGGATCAAGGCCATGGAAGAAGAACTGAATAAAATAGAGAAGAATGAGACATGGGACCTAGTTCCAAGACCTAAGGACAAAAATGTGATTGGTACAAAATGGGTGTTCAAAAATAAACTAAATGAAGATGGAAATGTAACCAGAAACAAGGCAAGGATAGTATGCAAAGGATATGTTCAAGTTCAATGAGTAGATTTTGAAGAAACTGTTGCTCATGTTTCCAGAATGGAAGCAATCAGAATGATATTGGCCTATGCATGTTCCAAAAGGATTAGAGTATATCATATGGATGTAAAATCATCATTTCTAAATGGAGAATTAGAAGAATAGGTCTACATAGAAAATCTAGAAAAGTTACTACTATCAAAAAAGGAAGATTATGTTTGTATATTGAAGAAATATTTGTATAGACTTAAGAAAGCCCCTAGAGATTGGTATTCAATATTGGACAAGTACTTGCAGCAACAAGGATTTAGAAAGGGAAATGCAAATAGAAATCTCTACATAAAGGCGGATCATGATAGAATACTTATCATTCAAGTATATGTGGATGATATCATCTTTGGAAGTGATGATCACAGGTTGAGTAAGAATTTTTCCAAATACATGCAGAGTGACTTTGAAATGTCCCTACTTGGTGAGTTAAATTTCTTCTTGGGACTACAGATATCTCATCTAGATAAAGGTATTTTCATTTCCCAAACCAAGTACATAAAAGAAATGTTGAAGAAGTTCGGAATGGAAGATTTCAAACCTGTAAGTACTCCTATGGTGACTGAGTGCAAGTTGAGAAAAGATGATGAATCCAAGGAATCATATCAGAGGCTCTATAGATTGATGATTGATAGACTAATATATGTGACAGCCTCAAGACCAGATGTGATGCAAGAAGTTGGATAGACTGCAAGATTTCAAGCAGCACCGAAGGAAACTCATGTTATGGCAGTAAAGAGGATCTTCAAATATCTCAAAGGAACAACAGAATTTGGATTGTGGTATCTAAAATGAATGAGATGACTATGGTTACTTACAGAGGTGTAGATTGGGTAGGAATAATTGATGATAGAAGAATTACTAATGGAGCAGCCTTCTACTTGGGTGATTGTCTGGTGTCCTGGTTAAGCAAGAAGTAGTCCTCAATATCATTGTCTATAATAGAAGTTGAATATATTGCAGCAACAGCATGTTGTACTCATGATGCAGGAGCATCGTCAACAAGCACATGTGGAGAGACAACTCAGTGCCTTAGCACGCCTTTTAATCAATTCAAAATCTTAACACTGGCGTTTCTTGCAAATATTTTTTTTGAACTGATTGAAAGCTGAAGAAGATCAAAATGCTTGGGAGTTGAATGATCATGAGTGATTTGGGAGTTTCACTCCTAGACTTTAATGTAATGGAACTTAGGTGGTAGTTAGTTTTTTTCTGGAGTAGATAGGTAGTCAGAAAAAAACCCTAAGAGCCTTCTGGGATAAGTAGGAGTATTGTACTCCCAAATGAGGTTGTTGAACATGGAGGATAGTGAAAATTTGTTAGGAGATAGCTCAATTTTAATTGTTTATTTTCATAGCCATAGTCATTTTTTACACTGAATGAAAATAATAGAGGAAAATTGATCCAAATGTGTGTGGAGTTGTTGTTGCTAAACTCTTCCCTGTTATTTTTTGTTTCCATGAATGAATGAGTCATGTTATTGAGTATATGAAACTATGAAGTGTTTGGGAAAATTTCAATTGTTTTTCTTCATTGAGTTCATGCAAGGTGTGCATACAGTCTGTAGGAGTGCATTGATGGAGTTTGTTTCGAATCATAAGCTCGGAAGAGATAGCGTGAAACTTCCATTTGCAAGGAGTGCAAAGAGACTGCTGCAAGGTGTGCACAGTCACCCGCAAGAAGCTAAGTCTTGCATAAAAATATGTTGCAAGGAGTGCATAGATTTGAAGTTAGACTAAGTGTCGAATTATCCCTCTAAGAAGTCAAAGGGTTCAAGGAATAAAGTTCAAGGGAGAAAGTGGAGAGAAATCTTCAAAGAGAGTGGAGCTTTGAAGGTTTCATGAGTTATCAGCCAAGATCCATCTAGGAGGAAGTGGAATCGTTTTAGGTCGTTGGATCTGAGGAAGGTGCATGTGTTTTAGTCTCAGTGTACACAGGAGTGAGGAATTCGTTGAATTCCCAAAAAAGGCATCCTAGTCTTTGATCTAGGAGGAGGCACATGGAGGCCGAAGAACTTGCTCAGTGTTTCGGCGTTGGAAGATACAATGAGTCGTGTCATGTGGATGACCAACGGAAATTGTCGAAGTCCAAATAGTGGAAAGAATCCAGGTCATTGAGCCAAGATGACGTGTGGTGGAGGATTAGCTCCTTCATATGAGAAGCACTTCGGAGGGTGAGCTTGGTGAGCAGTAGCGTGGAGCACGAATTGCTAAAGTTTCGAAGTGCCAAAACAGATCTAGATGTTCGTCTCTAAAGACACATGTCGATAGATCTGATACTTTGGAGGAAAGACACTCCAGAAGAAAGTCGTAAAGAGGAGAGGAAGAACTCAATATTTGAAACTCTCGAAGGCTAGAATTTTGAAATTGATCGCATATGTTGGTTGTTGGATAGGAGAGAACTGTCGATTCTCATGCCAGTTGTGTTCGATGGCTCGGGGTTCAAAGGAATTGGTGACAAATGCAGTTGAAACTTGTTGAATGCCCAAAGATCAAAACGTCATCAGTCATCAGATCGCGAGAACGGGTGGAGAATGGATCGAGATTCTATCAGTTCAATGTTCGGCGCTTTGCAAATGTCGTGTGTTAGAGAAAAGAAAAATTGTCGAAGTTCGAAGTGTTGAATACTTAGTGCACTTTGGGGTTAAGCCCTAGGTCATACCTTGAGGTCACAGGGGAAGGCACTTAGTACAGAGAAGCTAGCGCTCGCTATTAAAATTCATTGATTCGGAGATAGGGGAAAGGGGAGGCAGTTACATCCAGAACTATCGCAGCATGAATTCGGGAAGAGATTGGCCTGAAGCCATAGTACATGGTCATATTGAAGAAGAGTCTAGCATAGGAGCTACAACTCGAAATCGAGTGTTGGCAAAAGTGCTCGACAATGCCTGCGTGGGTCACTTGAACCTGTGACAACGTCAAGGGGGGCTTGTGTGTTATTTTTTCAGGACCAATTAGAGGACCAAAGAGCCGATTCATCTTAGCATTTTAAATGATCCTAGACTGGGAGGTCGTGCAACCCCGAGGGAGAGTAGTTTGGGGGTCTACATCAAGTGGTATCAGAGCCTAAAATTATTTTTGGATAGCGGAAAAAAGATCAAAGTTGTACTATGTGTGGGAGAAACAGTCAACACAATTCCACCAAGGAGACAAGTGAGCCGCCTATAGCCAATCGCACTGCAGAAAGAGAAATGAGAGAAATTTGTGCAAGATTAGAGGTGATGGAGGCAGTGCAGAGGAGGGCACCTGATGTTGGGGACATCAGTGATGCATAAAGTGAAGAAATAGAAGCTGAAGAAGCTGCAGGGGAAAATGTTTTCGAGGAACGGTTGTTGAGAGTGGTTGTTAAATTGCGAGCTAGAGCAAAGATAGACATTCCAATGTATAAAGAAAACTTAGATGTTGAATAATTGTTGGATTGGATAAGATCCATGGACAAATATTCCAACTATGAAGATGTCGATGAGGAGAAGAAGGTGAGACATGTTGTCACCAAGTTGAAAGGACATGCATCACTATGGTGGGATGAACTGCATGCTGAGAGGAGAAGCAAAGGAAAGCAGAAGATAAAGAATTGGGATAGAATGGTAGCCAAGATGAAGGCTAAATTCATACCCAAAGATTATTAGATAAATATGTTCAAGAAGTTGCAGAACCTGAGACATAAGGGTATGACAGTGAAAGAGTACACAGAGGAGTTCTACAAGTTGAATATCAGGACTGGACAATGAGAGAAGGATGAGGAAAATGTTTCCAGGTATATAAATGACATGAGGTATGAAATCTAGAATGAGATCAGCATGATTTCAGTGAGGACAGTAGAGGATGCTTATCAGATTTCTCTGAAGGCAGAGGAGAAGTTGGCCAGCAAACAGAGTCAATGAAATAGAGGCAAAATCCCAAGAAAAGTAAAGAGAGTTTCCCATGACAAGGCACAAAAACCCAAAGACAAGACTAAGAAACCACATAGTCAATCAAAAAGATGAGGGAGTTCTCGAGGAAGACAAAGTGGTGGAATAAATTCTTCTAGAGGAAGAGGAAGAAGCAGAGGAGGAGAGATAAGAATTTATGCCTATGGAAAGACAAGACACGTGTCTTGGGAATGTCTTGAGAAAAAGAGATAAGGAGGTGAAGCTCACATTTTAGAAGCTTGAAATTTGAATGTTGAAGCAGAAGGAGAAGAAGATGGAATATCCTTGATGTTGAAGAAGGTTCTCTTGAAACCAGAGCCAAAGGTTGAAAAGCTAGTACATAGGAACAGTTTGTTTAGGACTGCTTGCAAGACTAAAGACAGAGTATGCAAGGTGATAATTGACAGTGGGAGAACTGATAATCTAGTATCCATAGATATAGTGGAGAAATTGGAGCTAGAGACAAATGCATATCCAAATCCATATAAAGTCTCATGGTTGCAGAAAGGACACCAGGTAATGGTCACTAAACAATGCCTCGTTGAATTTAAAATAGGTGGATATAGAGATGAGATTTGGTGTGATGTAATTCCCATGGATGTATGTCATGTTTTTTTGGGAAGACCATGGCAGTTTGACATGAATGTCATTCATGATGGGATAAGGAACACTTACACTTTGGAAAAGAATGGTAGGACACACATGTTGTTTCCAATAGAGGAGAAGAAAGTAAAAGAAGAAGCTAGCACAAGCATACTTCTCATGAGTGGGAAGGAACTCCTGATTGAATTCAAGAAGGAACAGGAGATGCAGTTTGTTGTGGTGAGGAAACCCAGAGTTATCCTTACAAGTACTTCTATGGATGATTTACCTGAAGGAATTTAGGAAATGTTGGAGAATTTTGTTGACATAGTAGTGGATGAGTTTCCTAACTCATTTCCACCCATCAAAAGTATCATCCATCATATTGATTTGATACCAAGAGAAAGCATGTCGAACAAATCAGCATACAGATTAACACCTCAAGAAAATGAGGAGGTAAAAAGAAACAAGTCTGGGAATTATTAGACAAGGGTTTGGTCAGAGAAATCTTGAGTCCATGCGCAGTACCAATTGTGTTGATTCCAAAGAAGGATGGAGGATGGAGAATGTGTACAGACTTGAGAGCCATAAATAATATCACAATCAGGTATAGATTTCCTTTTCCTAGGATGGATGACTTAATAGATTTCTTAAGTGGAGAAAAATTGTTTTCAAAGGTAGATTTGAAAAATGGATATCACCATATAAGAATGAGAGAAGGTGATGAGTGGAAAACAGCCTTTAAGACAAATGAATGGTTGTATGAGTGGCTTGTTATGTCATTTGGATTAACAAATTCCCCAAGTAATTTTATGTGACTGATGAATAAAGTGTTGAAGGATTTCATTGGTAAGTTTTTGATTGTGTATCTGGATGATATATTGGTCTTCAGTAAAACTAAAAAAGAGCATTTGAGACATCTGACATTGGTGATGAAGAGACTGTAGCAGGAGAAGTTGTTGATTAATCTGAAGAAGTCCTTTTTTATGAAGACATAACTCATATATTTGGGTTTTGTGATCTCTTCAAATGAATTGAATATGGATCCAGAGAAAGTGAAAGAAATCAAAGAATGGCCATTACCAAGGAGTATGTTTTAAGTGAGAATCTTCCATGGATTAGCGAATTTCTATCAGAAGTTCATTAGAAATTTCAGCGAAATTTGTGCACCAATGATGGATACAGTGAAGAAGAAGCACAAGTATTTTAAATGGAAGAAGATGCTAAGAAAAGTTTCAATATATTGAAGGAGAATATAACAGAATGAAAAATTATGGTCTTGCCAAATTTCGGGAAGACATTTCAAGTAAGGTGTGATGCGAGTGGAGTTGCAATTGGAGCATTTTTTAGACAAGATAATAGGCTTGTTGCATATTTCAATGAGAAGTTGAATGAGACTAAGGGAAATTAATCCCCATATGATAAAGAATTCTATGCCATAATTCAAGCCTTGAAGAAATGGAGACACTACCATGTTCCAAAGGAATTTGTCTTGTACAGCGATAACCAAGCTTTACAATTCATAACCAGACAGAAGAAGTTAAACCAGAGACATGATAAGTGGATAGAATTTATGCAAAATTTCACTTTTGTCATTAAACATATTTCTGGTAATGCTAACAAAGTTGTTGATGCATTAAGCAGAAGATATCTGATTCTGCAGGAATTTCAGGTCAAGACCTTGGGGTTTGAACACCTTAAGGATATGTATTGTGATGATCCATATTTCAAAGAAGCATATGAAGCATGTGAAAATTGTATGCTCAAAGACAGAAGCCAGTAGACAGACTATATGATTCAAGACAAATTGGTGTTGAAAGGTTTCCAATTGTGCATACCGAGATGCTCGATGAGAGAAAATATGTTGAAGGAAAAACATAGTGGAGGTCTAGTAGGACATTTCGACCATGACAAGACATTTTCACAGTTGAACAATTCATACTATTGGACAGGTATGAGAGCAGAGGTGAAGAATTTTGTGAAAAAATGTAATATTTTACAATATGCAAAGGAAAAGAAACAGAACGTTGGATTGTATCAACCACTGCCTATTCTAGATAAGCCTCGGGATGCAATAAGTATGGATTTTGTGTTGGGATTGCTAAGAACCCAAAGGGGAAGTGATTCCATATTTTTTGTGGTTGATATATTCTCAAAGATGGCACACTTTATTCCATGCCAGAAGACAAATGATGCAACACACATTGAAAATTTGTTTTTCAAGGAAGTTGTGAGACTTCATGGGTTTCACAGGAGTATTGTCTCAGATAGGGACACTAAATTTGTTGGTCATTTCTAGAGAACATTATGGAAGAAACTGGGGATGGAACTGTCTTTTGGTTCAGCATATCACCCTCAAATAGATGGATAGGTAGAGGTGGTAAATCAGAGCTGGGAAATTTTGTTGAGAAGTCTAGTCATTGAACATCATAACCAGTGGGATCAAATTCTGTCACAAGCAGGGTTTGCATACAATGACTCAGTGAACAAAAGTACAGGAAAGTGTCAATTCCAGATAATGTACGGAATGAAACCAAGAGGAGTATCATAATTGAGAGATCTGGAGCAGAGTGAATTCAGAAGCACTAGAGCAGAAGACTTCACTGCAGAAATGTAGAAGCTTATGTTGGCAGCCCTACATATTTTCAACTTTTAAAGCATCAAATAATAAATTATGTAGCTGCCTACCCAGGGTCATATGATTATTGTTTTTCATAAGCAATTTTTGAAACTGTGAATATGATTTTTTGGTTATTCCTAGTGTTTTCATTTTCATGCTTTGTTCATGATTGAAAGCATGAATGAAGCATTAAAACCTATGATTGTATTACCGCTTTATCTAAAGTTTATGAAAGGTAGATGTTTCTACAATTTTTGTTAATCAAGGTTTTTTTGTTTTCTTCTATGAAGCTCATCTTGGTTATTGCTTTAAATTGGCTCCTCAATTGTGAAGTGTGCTTTGAATTGTTATTTGAAACACCAAGGATCCATTGAATTTAAATTATGATATATATTTGTGGATCTTGGTCATACCTATCCTTGTCACTACACTTTGGTTCACAAAACTTTTCCTCTCCTAAAATTTAGAAACCAACTCCACCTTGTTGCGCAATGATAAATTTTTAATGAACCTCATCATGGCTTGTACCCTATGGGAGGTGGCAGTCTGACAATGATAAGCCCATCATTTCAAGCTAAGTCTCGGGTTTCATATGTACTCCTGGAATTCATTTCACAAAATGCCTTTCATTTTGTATTGCAGAACCTCTGTTCATATGCGCTAGGTTATTGATGAGTTTGGGTCTGAAATCTCACTCTGGTCTTCTCCTAGAAACCTTCCATACTGTGTTTTTATGTCTGTCTTTCGAATCCTCATGCCCTCAGTCGTCAAGATTTAACCCAATAGCATGCAAACCCTTCCCTTGTATGATGATGCAAGGGAGGATCTTAAGGGTCAAGGCTGGCTTGAATTTCTTGAAAAATTTCAAGGTTTTAACTTACAAATCGCTCAGGAATTTTCCCTTTCTTTTGATGGTTTCCAATCCAAGGTAGGAGACATTCAGGTCGAGGTCACAAAGGAATTTTTAGGACAAGCAACGGGTCTTCCACTGAACATGAAGAAATGGTTTAAAAACACCAAGGTCGAGGAGGTATTGTGGAGCCTGTTCTTCACCTCTAGGAAAATCAACTGATGTGATAAAGGTATGCATGTATCCTTATTGAAAACTCGGTGGCATGGTTTGCTAGAAATCCTGAGACAATTCGTGACATGTGAGGGTTGCTTTGGTCTTGTTTTCCTGTATCACATATGTTTGTTGATGAATTTCATCGGGTTTCAGTTAAATATTCCCTATTATTTATTGAGAAGCCTGTATAAGATGGCGAAAAGGTATAAGGGACAGCGTTTAAATTCCATCCTGTTTCATCATGGTTTGATAAAGATACTATTGGTTCATCAACCAAAGTTGCAAAATGATAGTTGGGACACCTTCCTAACCCGAAATGGTTTCATTACACCCAGTACCATAGAGGATGATAAACCTATAATGGAAGAAACCATAGTCCCTTCCACTAACAGAGCAGTTCCTTCATCTATAGAAGCTTGTGTGATGGAAATCCTCAATAAGCCTATGCCCGACCGAACAAATGTTGAGTCAACAGCCTTTAAATTCCATGGTCGTGAACAACATGCCTATCCTAACACCTCTGCTAAGAACACAAACAGATCTTCATTCAAATTGTCTAAGGGTGACATGGATATAGGGTTTAAAAATAAAAGGGCTGGTAGGTTAATCTCAAGAAGACTATGAAATAATTCAAACTCTCATGCGAGCTTGATCAAAATGATCGAGGTCCATAAGAGCTCTGATTTTGAGATCGAGATATTCTTGGTCGAAGAAGACCCTCCTTGCCTCGAACCAGATCTTGGCAAGGCTTGTAATTTCATAGACAATTTGCCACCCTACCTGAAGCATAGTCAAGGATTTCCAGGCATCAAGTTTGATAAGAAACATATAGGCAACAATGGAAACGTCCTAGTACATGATCATGGATATTCTCAAATGGCTATCGCAGATTCACGATGTGAAGTTTGTCTGTTTTGGATCGATAAATATTATGCAGACATACCTACTCTTCAATTTCAAATCAAAACCCTCACTACTCAGATTGACTCATTAAAGGATGAAAATCATAGGTTAAAGTCCAGTGTTCAAAGGCAGGATAAACGTTTGAAAAGGACTGGGAATATAATAGTTAAGAACATTGAGAGTGTTACAGCAGTGGTCAATTCTGAGATTCTATGAATCAAATTTAGTATGCAGTTATAAGGTAAAGATTTATTTGATTGTCTTAGTTGTATTTATTTATTTTTCCTATTTTTATATATTTAATTAGATTTTTGTTGTTAAAATAAAACTAGCTACATAATCAACTGATTATGTAGCCAGTTCATCTTCATTTGAATTTGTGGTAATTATAGGTTTTAATAATATCTAAACTCTTTTGTTTTCATTTTTTCTCTCAAGATATCGAGTAAATGATGATGACCTAATGATATGGACTATTGATGTTCCTATTAGCCATTTCTTTGGCCTTTTTGGGGGAAACAAAAGGAAGTTTGTTTCAGTTATGAAAGATATAGTGTGATATGGAGTGGTTACATCACCCTTTATTTTATAGTTAATAAATCATTTTTGAAGATTTGATCCTATCTTACAAGATAGAATGTTTAGTTTACAAAAATCTTTAAATACTACATATTTTTGTAATGAAGGCATTTTGACCTAGGGCTGAAAGATGGACAATTAATTTACAGACTTGAATGAAACATAAATACATATTACGGATTTAGCTTCTTTGTGTATGGTGTCTTTGTTTAAGTTATGTTTACCCTGATATGATAATAAGTGTTGATAGCTTTAGTCTTCATGATGTATTACGTGTTGAGATAATTCCTTTATAAATGTTGTCTATATATGATGCCTCGGATATTAAAGCAGAGTGATCATATATTCAGCTCAAATTACAAGATTTCTCTTTAATTTTCAGTTGAATGTTTAAATGCAATATTGTTACAGTGGGATTTATCTCAGTGTAATTGCTTGCAATCATAAGATCACAGTAACTATTTGTGTTGTTCGTTCTGTTATTAAAACTCAATTGCCAACACATTGTTGTGCATTTATTCGGATCAGTTTTAAGGTTCATTGCAGGTTTCCGTCTTGGACAAGGTGTTTGCATGATCTCTAATTAAGCAGATGTCAGATGAAAATCGTTAACTCACTGACAAGTTAGTTGATTTATATTATTTTTGGTAGTTATTTATTACTGTAACACAAATAGATGGTTTGGCCTTGACTATCCATATATTTATGTTTCATAGTATTTTTCCTTATTATTTTACATTTATTAAGAGAAAACACAAAAAAAATATCTTATATCCTTTATTTATCTGCTTTTGTTAAAGTAGCCATTTTCACATTGATTTGTGTGAGTTTAGATTAAAACTTACAACTTGTATATCATGCACATAAATAAGATAGGCAAATCTGCTGCTTAAATACTATCTACAATAGTTATATATATTTATGTACATATATATATTAAGTGGTTATTTAATAGTTAGCTCTTTTATTTCTTTTATTTGTTTCTTCTAGGACTTTTAGATTGGCCAACGGAGCCATTAAACTCGTCAGAACAAGTTATACCAAATGGCTTGGGTTATTTAGACAACCCTGGACCGGACTCGTTATTCCAGTTGATGGACGGTCATTTTCGCCTCATCAACAAATGGCGCTAGAAGGAGGGCATGAACATGATTGATGGCACGTGGAGGTCGCAAGACTCCTCCCCTGCACACCTGCTCCCCTATACTAACAAGAAGTCGTTATGACAACAACGTTACTTCTCAAACAGTAACCACCTCAAATGAAAATCCATAGATTACCATTGAGCCAGTAACACCAAACCCCCCAGTGTCCGACGTACAAGAAATTGTTCATCAGTCACTTCTAAGGACACACGGTGCTTTGGCCCATATCAGACAACTAGGTCGGCCACTGAATCAACCTCTAGATTTCTCTGATATCAGAAATCAACTTGAAGGCACTGGTTTTCTCCTAAACCCTACAGATATAGATCACATCCTCACCCCTGCAGTCGAAGGATCTGGTATCCCACCGTCACCACCTATTTCATCCCTTTTCCCTTCAGGAGAGGAGTCATCTGATGAAGGTAGTTCTTCATCTCAGACTCCAACACCACCTATGCCCATGGAAAATCCAAATAATCCCGCCAATCCCTAGCTCGATCAAGATGTTGTGGCCATACCTGGACCCCAGCATCCTTTGCCTAAACATCCGGAGAAATGGCTCCTTAAATTTGATCCAGATTCTAAGAAAATCACCGAGGATCACATAAAAAAATTCATGCTAGCGATTAGACTCCGAAGCGTATAACACGAAGATGTAGTATGTAGAATTTTTCCGTATACGTTTGAAGGCAATGTATCTACGTGGTATTTTTCCCAAAAACCCCACACCATTGTATCTTGGGATAAATTTGAGTCTTGTCTCCTCGAGAAATTTGAAGATGACAAATCTCCCGAAGTCCTAGTCATTGAACTCTCTAGATTAAAGATGAACCCTAAGGAAAAAATAAAAGATTTTAATCAAAGGTTCCTCACATTAAAAAATTGAATCCCCGTTGATTCAATGCCTGCTGAAAATCTTATTGTCACATACTACACCAAATCCCTACACCAAAATATAGCAATTTGGGTAAAAAGGTCTAAGAAGGCAATGTTATTGGAATCCTTCGAGAAGGCAAGCCAAATAGAGAAAGATATTCTAAGCCTAAAAGGTAATCTTAGCAACGAGGCAGATATCACCCCATATTCTAAGAAGAAGATATAAATTCTTCCTATACCTCCCCAAACCAAAACTCAATCAGAGAGTTCAGATCTGGAAAGTTTACAAAAGATCGTCCAAAAATTGTCAAATCAATTCGTAGACTTAAGGAGATCAGCTGAAGAAGCATCTTCAAGCAAAGGGACTTACAAACCCCCTTTTAGAAAACCTTTTCCCTCAAATCGACCGAACCTAAATCCTGAAGGCCTGAACCTTGAAAGCCTACAATATTCTATACAGACAATCCTTGAAGCACATGATAACTTAGTTCCCCCTAAGATTTCTGAAGATGTGGTTGAGCAAGAAACAGTGGAAGAGGATGAATCTTCTCATAATATCTTCGATCATTTTTCCGACAGTATTTTTCAAGCTAATTTTGAAATTGTTCATCCTTACAATACCAGAAGCAAAACCCAAAATAAACCCTCTTCTAAAATTGGAACTAATGTGCCTCAAAAACAGTTTAAGCAAGCATAGACTAAATAGAATTCAGCAACCCCAGGTTTAGAATACGATCTGATTGAAGACCTTAAGAAACTTAGAGCTAATATTTATGTTTATGAATTGTTGAAATTTCCTTTTCTTCTGCAAAAGATGCTTCAGAACATTGCAGAAAACAGCAAAAACAACAATCTGAACAGCAAGATTATTGCAGAAATTATCCCTAAAACACCTCAAAAGGTCTCTACTAAAACCACACCAGAGCCTTCAGATAAAAGAGACCTTGTTGTAAAAAGTGTAACAAATGTAGATAAAGTAATTCTGGGGACTGCGACTAAAAACCATCAAAGTTCTGTTGTTAATACTCGCAAAAATGTCCCACCCTTTTTGTTGACTTTTGAAATTTTCAATAAGAATGTACGTAATTGCATGGTAGATCCCGGCGCATCATCAAATGTGATGCCCTGGTATGTATGCCAAAAAATCAATGTTGAAGTTCGACCTTCCAGTCTGAAAATTATTCATCTCGATCGGACCAGTGTTAAGGTGATAGGTGAATTAAAAAATGTCCTTGTTAGGCTATCCTCTAATCCTAAGGTTCACCAAATTATTGATATCATTGTCGTTGACATCCCTAAAGTATATGGCTTATTTTTAAGCATGGATTGGTCCAAACAATTGCATGGCTACTTTGCGACAGAATGGTCCCATTTGTGGCTACCAGAGAATGGGAAGCCTAATAGAATCAAGATCAATCATGAGCGTTACCTCAAGCTTACCGTGACTGATTTAAATGACGCTAATGAACCATTCACTACTTCTGCTAATTTACCCAAAATGCAGAGAATGAACACCTTTTTTAGTAACTTCATGGCGGAAACTTCTATCATCACTGACCCAGAATAGCAGTTGAAACTCATGACATGCACACAGTCGGCAGTTCTACCTAATGTGTCTAATACGGCTAATGAGGCTCACATATGGTCTCTCTACTTTGATGCATCCAAATCTAAAGAAGGAGTTGGTGCAGGATGTGTGCTCATTGACCCAACAGGTAACAAAAATTTGATCGCTTATCGATTAGAATTTGAATTCACAAACAACACTGCTGAATACGAGGCACTTCTGCAAGGACTTAGAAAGGAACTAGATTTGAAAGTGCAGAATTTAATGGTATTTGACGATTCATAAATTGTGGTCAGACAGGTAAGAAATTCCATTCATTTCCTATCACCACACCTGAGAAGTTATCAAGCTGAGGTATGGAATCTAATGCACAAATTTTCTGCATTTAACATTAAATCCATTCCAAGATTAAATAATTATGAGGCTGAATTGTTAGCTAATGTTGCTTCCAAACTTTTTCCCGCAAAAGGCATTTCTCCGAATTCATTTTCGATTGAGTTGTTGTTCAGACCATCAGTCCCAGACAACATCACTAACTGGAGAGTGTTTGATGATGATCAACATATCATCACTTTCCTGCACATGGAAGACACTTTCTGAGGTGTGGTTATCGATGAAGGCACCCACGATGAAGACCTCTGCAATTTTACGGTAATATCGGACCAAGGTCTCCCAAGTCAACATCAGATCTGGTAAATTATGTCCCAAAATCTGTGGTAAGATTAGAAAAGTTTTATGATTTGCATGACAAATTTAGAAAATTGATAAATTGTAAAACAAATAGTTCTTCCTTGACCCATGAAAAGGTAAATATCGGAACCAAAGATAATCCACAATGCATCAATTTGGGAACGGGATGTTCCGAGCAAAAAAAATCATCCTTTATAAAATTGTTTAAATAATTTAAGGATGTCTTTAATTGGACATATGATGATCTAAAAACGTTTGACCCTAACATTATACAACACATCATCCCCATGAAACCCCAGACTCAACCTTTTCAACAGAAGTTGAGAAAGATTCACCCCAAACTTGAACCAATGGTCAAGAAGGAACTAAACAAACTATTGAATGAAAAAATAATCTTCCCAGTAAGACACACACAATGGGTGTCTAACCTTGTCCTTGTGAGGAAGAAAAGTGGCGAAATTCGACTCTGTGTCAATTTTCGGAACTTAAACCGAGCGTCTGACAAAGACAACTACCCTGTTCCTTCGATGGAACAAATTTTCCAGCAGGTATCCGGTTCTGAAATATTGTCACTACTGGACGGTTTTTCAGGGTATAACCAGGTCCTCATGTCTCCCCCAGACCAGCTGAAAACCACTTTCCGCACTCCATGGGGTACCTATGCCTATTGAAAGATGCCTTTTGGGCTTATAAATGCTGAGGCCACTTTCTAGAGAGTGATGGATATAGTTTTTTTCGATCTAATCAATCAATCTGTAGTGGTCTATCTCGATGATGTCATTGTTTTATCCAAAAATAAGGGAGATCATTTAGCCCATCTAAGATCTGTTCTACAATGATGTCATAAGTACGACATCTCTCTAAATCCCAAAAAATCCATCTTTGCAGTGGAACAAGGAAAGTTACTCGGTTTTATAGTATCCAATGAAGGGATGATCATTGATCCCAAAAGAACCCAAGTCATCTCAAAACTTCCTCCCCCCTCTTCCAAAAAGTCTATGCAATCTTTTCTAGGTCAAATAAATTTTGTCAGAAGATTTGTCCCGAGTTTCTAGAAAATGGTGAGGCCATTGCAAAACTTAATAAAAAAAGGATGTGCAATATCATTGGGGACCACAAGAAATTCAAGCTTTTGACTCAATCAAAAAATCCATAGTGGAGGCTCCATCCATAATGAGTCCTGACTTTTCACAAGATTTCACTCTTTACACATTTGCCTCTGATCGATATTTTGTCACTATGCTAACCCAAAAGAATGTTGAAAACAATGAAATTCTCTTTTTCTTTATGATCTCAACCTTCAAGGGAGAAGAGCTTAATTATCCAGTTGTTGATCAGCAGGCTTACACTATTTTTAAAGCAGTAAAACATTTTCGATCTTGTCTATTGAAATCTAGAACTAAAGTCATTGTACCTTACCCTGCTGTCAGAAATTTGTTAGTACAGAAAGAACTGGGTGAAAAACGAGCAAACTGGATGACATCCTTACAAGAGTATGACCTCGAGATCACCCCTGCATAAATCATTAGTGGTCAAGGTCTATGTAAATTAGTCATTGATTCAGTTGAAGAACAACAAAGTCAAACTAATGTGTTGATTGAAGATCAACATAATCAAAGTCAAATATGTTGTGTGCATGATCCTGCCACTTCCTGGTTTGATGACATTAAGTTTTATCTAACACACAGTTCAGCTCCTCATCAACTTGATCCAAAAAAGAGAAGAGCATTGAGTTTAAAATCTGCACCTTTCCAGCTGGTGAATGGTATATTATTTCGAAAAAAAATTGATGAGATCCTTATGCATTGTCTATAAAGAGATGAAGCAAATAAAGTCTTATATGAGTTGCATGCAGAAGAAGTTGGTGGGAACTTCGATGGAGACACTACTTCTCACAAATTTTTAAGGGCAGGGTACTATTGGCCCACGCTATTCAAAGATGCCCATAAATTATGTCGAAAATGCGTAATCTGCCAAAAGTCTTATGGCCGAGTACAGAAGGCAGCATTCCCGCTGCAACCTGTCTCGGTGGATTTCCCTTTTCAGCAATGGGGTCTCGACATAATTGGCCCAATTAACCCCACCTCCTTGCAGCAGCATAAATACATCATTACAGTGACAAACTATTTTACTAGATGGTATGAGGCTGCACCATTAAAGGTGGTAAACACCACTCAAGTAATATATTTCCTTAATGCAAACATCATTAATTGATTTGGTATTCCTGAACGTCTGGTTTTCGATAATGCCTCCTATTTTTCATCACTCGATATGAATGCCTTCTCTTTAGAAAAAGGGATAAAACTAAAATATTTTGCCAGCTATTACCCCCAAGGAAATGGTTTAGCAGAATCAACAAACAAAAACTTGATCAAGATCATTAAGAGGACGGTTTCTGAAAACCATAAAAACTGGCACAACACACTATTCAATACAATCTAGGCTGATAGGGTGACTCCAAAAACCGTTGTTGGTAACTCCCCCTTCTTTCTCGTGTACGGAAGGGAAGCAATTCTTCCTCTACATGTTTTGCTTCCCTCTCTGCAACTATCGTAGAAATTTCAGGAAGAAGATTTTCCTCCCCTAGAAAGTCGGATTAATGCTTTGCTGAAGTTAGAAGAGGTAAGAGCCCAAGCGAAACAAAAACTGGATCAGCATCAATGTATTGTCAAAATCTGGTTTGATTCGAGTTCTGCCTCGGACAAGAATATTGAGGTAGGTGATCTTGTCCTCAAGTGGGATAAACCTCATGAGGGGAAAGGAGAACATACCAAGTTCCAAAACCTGTGGTTGGGACCTTTCTTAATCGTTGAAAAACTAGGTCCCAATTCTTTCCACCTGCGGAATTTAGAGGGACATCCAAACACCTTCCCAGTGAATGTCCAAGATCTCAAAAGGTATTTTACCTGACAAATCCTAGATACATGTTTTGTACATATTTTTTTGTTTTGGTTTGTTTTTCTTTTCTTTTCTTTTTTTGTTTTTTTTTTTTTGTTGTCCGGATCAAACATGCTTGCATTACGGTCTAGTTCAAAACGGAGAACATAATGCTTCATCTTAAAATAATTGTCAAGGACTGTTGGAGCATCAACTGCTATGTTTTCCTAAAAACGTAGACTAGTTAAAGATGGTTTTTTGTTCAGAATTGATTTTTGGTTTCAATTTACATTTGAGAGAAAACACGACTATCATTAAAAATCTCTTTACATTGCCCCTTCTTTTAAGAAAGAAACTCAATGATGTTTTCCCTTCCTCAAAATTTAGTTTCATCAACAAACTATTTTCAGATCACGATGAAGGTTATTGAGCAAAAATAAAAAAAATATGGAAAATAACAAAAAAAAAAATGGAATTTTCAGCGCCACCCCGCTCTTCTGAATGTTTTTAAAATTATATCAGACTCTGAATAATTTCTCAAGCACTGTGGGAAGTGTTTGTAAACCCATTGGGATACTGAACATCTCTACTGGCAGCGGGTAAATGCATGCATGATGCCAAGACAACTTCCTCAGGGTACTGAACAGGCCCGCTGGCAACGAAGTGATGTCAGGTTAGAGAAAATTCTTAGGTATAAATTTTGATCATGAGCATCCTTCATTTTGAATTGAAATTTCTTAGACAGGATAGAGGCATTAGAGTGGGTTAATTGACATCCCTGTCAAGGCTATGGATGCTTGCTGGCAGCAATGGCCCTGTCAGCAGCATTGGAGCCATTAACTTAAACATCGTGGCTCTCATTCATGAAGTCTGTCATCAGATTTCATTTTTTAACGAAAGATGTCTTAAGTTGGACCACGTAATGTTTGTCAAGATGCCTAAATGTCTTTTAGTTGTTCTTTGATCTGAAATCATTCAAATTTTTCTAACCTAAACTAGTCGGTGATACAGATATAACTTCTTCTCCCAACAAGTCGCCATTGTTGGCAGCCCTACATATTTTCAACTTTTAAAGCATCAAATAATAAATTATGTAGCTGCCTACCCGGGGTCATATGATTATTGTTTTTCATAAGCAATTTTTGAAACTGTGAATATGATTTTCCAATTATTCCTAGTGTTTTCGTTTTCATGCTTCGTTCATGACTGAAAGCATGAATGAAGCATTAAAACCTATGATTGTATTACCGCTTTATCTAAAATTTATGAAAGGTAGATGTTTCTACAATTTTTGTTAATCAAGGTTTTTTTGTTTTCTCCTATGAAGCTCATCTTGTTTATTGCTTTAAATTGGCTCCTCAATTGTGAAGTGTGCTTTGAATTGTTATTTGAAACACCAAGGATCCATTGAATTTAAACTATGATATATATTTGTGGCTCTTGGTCATACCTATCCTTGTCACTACACTTTGGTTCACAAAAAGTTTCCTCTCCTAAACTTTAGAAACCAACTCCACCTTGTTGTGCAATGATAAATTTTTAATGAACCTGGTCATGGCATGTACCCTGTGGGAGGTGGCAGTCCGACAATGATAAGCCCATCATTTCGAGCTAAGTCTCAGGTTCCGCATGTACTCCTGGCATTCATTTCACAAAACACCTTTCATTTTGTATTGCATAACCTTTGTTCATACGTGCTAGCGTATTGATGAGTTTTGGGTCTAAAATCTTGCTCTGGTCTTCTCCTAGAAACCTTCTATAATCACTGTGTTTTTTTGTCTATATTTCAAATCCTCATGGACCCAGTCATCGAGATTGAACCCAATGGCTCGCAAACCCTTCTCTTGTATGATGATGCAAGGGAGGATCTTAAGGGTCAAGGCTGGCTTGAATTTCTTGAAAAAATTCAAGGTTTTAACTTGCAAATAGCTCAAGAATTTGCCCTTTCTTTTGATGGTTGTCGAGCCAAGGTAGGAGACATTTAGGTCGAGGTCATAGAGGAATTTTTAGGACAAGCGACAGGTCTTCCACTGAACAGGAAGAAATGGTTTAAAAACGCCAAGGTCGAGGAGGTACCGTGGAGCTTGTTCTTCACCTCTAGGAATTTCAACTGTTGTGATAAAGGTATGCATGTATCCTTGTTGAAAACTTGGTGGCATGGTTTTCTAGCAATCCTGAGACAATTTGTGACATGTGAGGGTCGCTTTGGTCTTGTTTTCTTGTATCACATACGTTTTTTAATGAATTTCATCGAGTTTCAGTTAAATATGCCCTATTATTTATTGAGAAGCATGTATAAGATGGCGAAAAGGTATAAGGGACAACGTTTAAATTCCATCCCGTTTCATCATGTTTTGATAAAGATACTATTGGTTCATCAACCAAAGTTGCAAAATGATAGTTGGGATGCCTTCCTAACTCGAAATGGTTTCATTACACCCAGTACCGTAGAGGTTGATAAACCTATAATGGAAGAAACCATAGTCCCTGCCACTGATAGAGTAGTTCCTTCATATACAGAAGCCTGTGTGACGGACATCCTCAATGATCATATGCCCAACCAAACAAACTTTGATTCAACATCCTTTAAATTGCATGGTCGTGAACAACATGCCTATCTTAACACCTCTGCTAAGAACACAAACAGGCCTTCATTCAAACCGTCTAAGGGTGACGTGGATATAGGGTTTAAAAATAAAAGGGCGGGTAGGTTAATCTCAAGATGTTAAGAGACTGAATAGATCTACCAATATAATAACCACAAATACTGAATACACAATAGATCCACAAAGCAAGATAGAAGAAACCACACAATATTATTATCAAACCCTTGAGGTAGGGCAACACC